>VSMD01136360.1:0-14105 GCA_008750895.1 Mirza zaza | reverse complement strand
GTCTCACTTTATTGCCCAGGCTAGAGTGAGTGCCGTGGCGTCAGCCTAGCTCACAGCAACCTCAAACTCCTGGGCTCAAGCAATCCTGCTGCCTCAGCCTCCCAAGTAGCTGGGACTACAGGCATGCGCCACCATGCCCGGCTAATTTTTTTTTTTTTTCTATATATATTAGTTGGCCAATTAATTTCTTTCTATTTATAGTAGAGATGGGGTCTCGCTCTTGCTCAGGCTGGTCTCGAACTCCTGAGCTCAAAGGATCCGCCCACCTCGGCCTCCCAGAGAGCTAGGATTACAGGCGTGAGCCACCGTGCCCGGCCAATTTAGGCCTTCTTTAATTTCTCTCAGCAGTATTTCATATTTTTGTTGTATAGGTCTTTCACATGTTTCATCAAATTTATCCCTAAACAATATCTTCAATGCTAGTATAAAGATTGCTAGTATATTGATTTTATATTTTATAACTTTGGTAAACTTAACATATTAGTTTTAGTAACTGAGGACTGTAGACAGCTGTAACACTGTGGTAAGTATTTATGTATCTACACATACAGGACTATTAGATTATCTGTTTCTTCTGAATGAGCTTGTCTTTCAGTGAATTTGTCCCATTTCCTCTAACTTGTACTTATGATGTTACCTAAAGTTCAGTACTTGTCCCAAAGGCCGAATCATTGAGAATGAAGAAGGAGGGCAAGTGGTTTTAGGAAGAGGAGAGAGAAATTCATTAATTTGCCAGTAAAGGAAGAGGGGCAGTGGAATAGCGTCTCAAAGACAGCTATCTTAGCTTTTAAGTTGAAATGCAGAGCTTTTTATTTTTATTTATTTTTATTTTTATTCTTTGAGACAGAGTCTCACTTTGTTGCCCAGGTAGAGTGCTATGGTATCAGCCTCGCTCGAGGGCTTTTTAAAAGGGAGTTTTTTCAGTAGTTGGGCTTGGGTCTACAAGACCAGTGTCACATGTCATGGCTTCAGGCTATTGTTTTAACTGTAATTGGTGGTTTGGGTGGACCTTATTTCCCTGAGGACAGTTCTATTCAGCCATCTCCTTTGGCTTAAGATACTAGAAAACAGATAGCAAAGAACATTTTCCTGCTCCTTTGATTATTAGCTTCTGGGACTACAGAATAAGAATTCAGTTTTTTTTTTTTTTTTTTTTGAGACAGAGTCTCACTTTGTTGCCCAGGCTAGAGTGAGTGCCGTGGCATCAGCCTGGCTCACAGCAACCTCAAACTCCTGGGCTCAGTGATCCTACTGCCTCAGCCTCCCAAGTAGCTGGGACTACAGGCATGCGCCACCATGCCCGGCTAATTTTTTTGTATATATATATTTTAGTTGGCCAATTAATTTCTTTCTATTTTTGGTAGAGACAGGGTCTCGCTCAGGCTGGTTTCGAATTCCCGACCTTGAGCAATCCACCCGCCTCGGCCTCCCAGAGTGCTAGGATTACAGGCGTGAGCCACCGCGCCCGGCCAGAATTCAGGTTTTAATCTCCCAAAAGGGTGGGGGTTTTAGAGAGACAACTCAGAAAACATTTCTTTGCCCTTTTCCAACCTTTACCTCTGTTGCAGTGGCATAAAGTTGATGCTTTTAACCCTTTGCACTTGCTTGCTTTTTTCTCGATTCCTTTATTCTACTCGGGATTTAATTTTTTAAATACCCCAGATTTTACAAAGCATGGCAGTAAAATAAAAAACTGGAGTTTCTTTTCATACAAATTTATTTATTTGGATTTTTTTATATTTCAAATTATTGATACATTCAAAGAGTAATTTTAATCTCTATAATTTTTGCTAACCCTGTCGAGTCACACTCGACGTCTGAGTGCAAAGGGTTAATATCTGTAATACTGTAGTGAATACACCTCTCATTTCTGATATTGATAATTTATGTCTTTTTGTTCCCAAGTCAGTCTAGCTAGAGGTTTATCAACTTGTTGATCATCTTAAAGAACCATCTTTTCGTTTCATTGCTTTTTTCTCTTGTTTTTCTGTTTTCTATTTTATAGATTTTTCACTTTAATCTTTATTATTTTCTTTCTTCTGTTTACACTGAGTTTAATTTGTCCTCATTTTCTAGTTTCTTAAGGTGGAAACGAAATTTATTGATTTGAGATCCTTTTTTCTAGTAAAGATATTTAATGCTAAAAATTATTGTTTTAACTATAATTGGTGGTTTGGGTGGACCTTATTTCCCTGAGGACAGTTCTATTCAGCCATCTCCTTTGGCTTAAGATACTAGAAAACAGATAGCAAAGAACATTTTCCTGCTCCTTTGATTATTGGCTTCTGGGACTACAGAATAAGAATTCTGTAGTCCCAGAAGCTAATGCTTTAGTGGCAGCCTACAAATTCTGCTATGTTGTTTTAATATCCTCCTTTGCTTAACACCTTTGTCAGTTCTGGGTTGGTTGTGATTATTCTCTTCATTGTGGGTCAGATTTTCCTGCTTCTTTGTATACCTGATCATTTTTGTTTAGATGCCAGATACTGTGAATGTTGCCTTGTTGGGTGCTCAATATTTTTGTATACAAATCTTGAGCTTTTTTCTTGAGCTTCCAAGTAACTAAGTTACTTAGAAACAATTTGATCTTTTACAATCATGCATTTATGATTTTTGTAAGATGGATTTGGAGTGGTACTCAGTCTAGGGTTAATTGTTCTCTATTTCTGAGGCAAGACCTTCTTGTGTACTCCATCCAATGCCTATAAATTATGAGTTTTTCCAGTCTGTGACTGTAGGGAATAGGCACTATTGTGAGCCTTATGTATGTGTGTTCAAGCACTGTGAGAACAATTCATTCTAATGGTTGTTTCCCTGGCCTCAGTTAGTTTTTTCATAGGCATGTGCTGATCTGTCCTCTGCTGCATACTCAGGATGCCCTACCAATATACAGCTTTCTCTTCTTGATTTTCTTTTCTTTGAACTGTAGCTGCTTTGTTCTCATCAGATTCTCAGCCCTTTTCATTAATTCAGGCTGTTTGCTGGGCAGGACCAGCTATATAATTTTCAGGGCCCAGTGTAAAATGAAATGTGAGCCCTTTGTTCCAAAATTATTTAGAATATTAAGATGTCAACAGCAGAGCATTAAACCAAGCACTGGGCCTCTCTGAGCTGCAGCTACACGAGCCAGGGCCACTGCTGGGCCCCATCTCCCATTCCCTTCTCTGATTCTGTTTTGTGGCCTAGGAACTCTCTTCAAGGCAGTAAGCCAAGACAGTTATAATAACGGGCTGGATTTTTTTGCTTCTCATCTCTCAGGGATCACTGTCCATTTTGTTTGTTTGTCTGGGCTCAGATATCCAGAGTCTTGCAAACTGTTACCTCATGTATTTTTCTCTGAGTTTTTTTGTTGTTTTAGGCAGGAAGATAAATCTAGTCCCTCTTAGCCCATTTTGCCTACAAGTAGAAATTGTTTTTAGTGTACATTTTGTCTGAGGACCTGGTAGCTACTGTTATTTCAGACTAGGCTAGAATTCCTCTGTTTGGACTATGGGTTTGGCACTTTGTTTAGAGGTGTTTGGGATAAAATCTTTTGTATCATTTGTATCTGTTTTCCAATCTTAATTCCTTGGCTAGAGAGTCTTGAAGTGGAAGCAGAATTCCTAGTAACCATCAACTCATTTTCTGAATTGTATCACTTGATTTTAAGCAAGTGTTGTTAACTTCCTGCATGAAATCATCTGCCCTCATTCTTCTCTATGCTGCATATAAATGCAAACTACTGATGAGTGAGGACTATTCTCTTCTCCCACCTCCTGCAAAATACATTCCCTTGCAGTGCAATTTGATCAGCATTTGGGCAGTAAGGTATTAACAGCCTTTCAGATATGCCCTGCCCTATTAGCAAGAATATACAGTGATACAAAAATGAATTTGTCAGGAGTTTTATGGCTTCATGATCTATCGTACAATATTAATCCCGCTGCAGTGTTATTAAGTCATTTTTCATCTCCCCTCAAATTAATGTTGACGTTCTATTACTGGATTTGTTCTTGTCCCCAGATTAAAACATAAAGGAAAAAAACTTCCCTGCTACAATATTAAAATTAATTGTAGGGTAAGCAGTACCTTGCGTGGTGAAGTAAAATCTTCCCTGAAAAATTATAATGGGAATTTATTTCTCTGCTTTCTGTTTGTTCTTGTGCACAAAAAGGCACAATTAGAATATACTTCTAAGGTCACCGGGAGAACATAGCAAGGGGGAGGGGGTAAATTTAAAATACAAGATTTTCTTAAAAGGGAAGTAAGAAAGTGAACAGCCTGATCCTAGGGGAATTAGACCTAGCTGGTACATCCATCCTAGAGGCTGATAGAAATGCAGATGTGATAGATGTATAGGTAGAAGAGTTTGGGCTGATTTAGGATCCTATTTTATTCATAGGAATAACTTGTTTTTTGTGTTCAGAGAAATTAGGGGCACTTAAACAAAAACTGCAACATGATCAGGTCAATATGTATAAATCAGGGTACTACCTTAATCAGGACTCTGAGATAAGAAGAGAGCCGTTATTGTAACTGGCTTTCGGTGACCCCATGTGTGTTTTTATATTCTTCTACTTTAGTTAACTACTTGACTTTTTGAGTTGTTTCCCAGAAATGGTGGATTTTCTGCAAAACAGAGGAGCTGAAATGCTGAAGGCTTTCTGCTGCCAAGGTTCACCATCCCCCACAACCTGGCCCCTATGCTTGTAGCCCTTATGAGATACACCAACTATGACCTGCCCCCAAGGCACATGGCCCATCCTTTAAAAGCCCATGATCTCTGTTAGTTGGGGAGAGGGATTTGGGGTAACTCCTCCTGTTCTTCTGACAAGACGTCTGTCATATTAAAAAAAGTTCTTCTTTGGCAATCCTCCTTGTCTCAATTACTGGATCTTTGTGCAACTGTATCTGGATCTACATGGAAATCCCCTTGTGGTTTCTACAACATTATTGTTTCAAAATTAGAACTAAATGATACTTTTCTGTGAATGTTCTTTTTTTAAAGTTACCATTTTACCCATATGGCACCAGATAACAGCCTCTCTTGTCGGTGACACCTGTAATGAGATTTCAGGGTATTGTGATTTCTTTTTTTGGTCATGGTTAGGTAGGTGCTCTAGAATGCTAATTGTTACTATAGGAAGAATTATGGAATTCCCAAGAAGTTTATAATATAAATTTTAATTTTAAAATATTTATATTTTTGAGTGAAAGAAGCAAGCTGAAATAGATTATCATAGTATTTGTTTTATAAGATAAATATAAATATATAAAAATATAGTGTGTGTGTGTGTGTGTGTGTATACACACACACACACACACACTTTTGATATGATATGCTCCTTTCCTCTCCTTCTCCTCTCTGGGTGGTGGATCATGGGGAAATAATATACTTTTAAAATTTTTCTTTGTAGAATGCCAACATGGGTTGTATAACAAACATTTAGCCAATTATATATATTTTTATATTTGTAAATGACTTAAGCAGTAGAGCAGCCCTCAGGAGGATGAAAGATGATGCAAACACAGTCATGGGCTGTATACAGTGTTTTCTTTTTCTTTTTTTTGAGACAGAGTCTCGCTTTGTTGCCCAGGCTAGAGTGAGTGCCGTGGCGTCAGCCTAGCTCACAGCAACCTCAAACTCCTGGGCTCAAGCCATCCTGCTGCCTCAGCCTCCCAAGTAGCTGGGACTACAGGCATGTGCCACCATGCCCGGCTAATTTTTTCTATATATATTAGTTGGCCAATTAATTTCTTTCTATTTATAGTAGAGATGGGGTCTCGCTCTTGCTCAGGCTGGTCTCGAACTCCTGAGCTCAAAGGATCCGCCCACCTCGGCCTCCCAGAGAGCTAGGATTACAGGCGTGAGCCACCGCACCCGGCCTATATACAGTGTTTTCATCAAGGATGGACTGACAATGACAGTGTTTCCATACTGAAGAATTTCTATTGCCTGGTAATGTCATAGCAGAATATATTACTCACACGTCTGTTGTAATGTTACTGTAAATAAACCTACTACGCTTCTAGTCTAAAAATCTAGCATGTTATGGGTATGTACCATACATAACACTTGATAATGATAATGATAATAAATGACTATGTTACTGGTTTATATATTTACTATGCTTTCAATCATTATTTTAGAGTGTACTCTTAACTGTTCATTGAAAAAAAATCAACTGTAAAACAGCCTCAGGCAGGTCTTCAGGAGGTATACCAGAAGAAGGTATTGTTATGGGAGATGACAGCTCCATTCCTGTTATTGCCCCTGAAGACCTCCCAGTGGGACAGGATGTGAAGTTGGAAGACAGTGGTATCTATCAATGATCTTGACCTTGTGTAGGCCTGGGCTAATGTGTGTGTTTGTGTCTTAGTTTTAACAGAAAAGCTTAAAAAAGTAAAATAAAAAATTTTAAACATGAAAATTGCTTATATAGTAGAATAAAAATAAAAGAAAATATTTTTGTATAGCTGCACTGTATGTTTGTGTTTTAAGCTGTGTTACTACAAAAGAATAAAAAAATTTATAAAGTAAAAAAGTTACATTAAGCTAAGTTGAATTTATTATTGAAGAAAGAAATTTATTTTTTTATAAATTAAGTGTAGCCCTAAGTATACAGTGTTATAAAGTTCACAGTAGTGCATAGTAATGTCCTAGGCCTTCACATTCACTCAAAATCACTCACTTACTCACCTAGAGCAACTTATAGTTGTGCAAACTCTACTTGTGGTAATGGCTATAAAGAGATGTACTATTTTTAATCTTTTATTGTATTTTTATTGTATCTTTTCTATGTTTAGATATATAAATACCATTGTGTTATAACTGCCTGTAGTATTCAGTACTGTACATGCCGTACTGTGGCCTAGGAACAATAAGCTATACCATATAGCCTAGGTGTGTAGCAGGCTATATCATCTAGGTTTGTGAAAGAACCCTTTATGATGCTCACATAATGATGAAATCACCTAATGATGCATTTCTCAGAAGACATCATCATCATTAAGTGACACGTGACTGTACTTTGGGCAATGCAATAAGAAAACTGAAGGATTTATTTCACTATGGTATCATCCTTAGGTATAAGTGATTCCATCATTTTCTTTTTGTGAGACAGTCTTACTCTGTTGCCTAGGCCAGGTGCAGTGGCCTGATTATAGCTCACTGTAACCTCAAACTTCTGGACTCAAGCCTGCCACCTCAGCCCCTCCAATAGCTGAGACTATAGGCATGTGCCACCATACTAGGCTTATCTTTTTAAATTTTTTGTTTGTAGAGTTTAGGTCTCACTGTGTTGCCCAGACTAGTCTGGAACTCCTGGCCGCAGTGATCCTCCCACCTCAGTCTCCCAAAGTGCTGGGATAATAGGCATGAGATGCTGCACTCACTGCACCCAGCCTCAGTTTTTTTCCTTGTTGTTATTATAGTCTTTTTGTAAGCATAGTTGGATCTAATGGAAGAGTAATGATAAAGTAATTCCATGGATGATGAAATGGCAATGTGTTTTGACATATAGGAAAAATAAGATCACTAAGCTTCTATAATGTGTCTTGGATTTATAAAATGTATCTAATGGACCAATATGGTAATTGCAAGACAGAGCATGAAATTTATGTCAGTAACTCAAAGAAAGAATAAAGGTCATGAAATGTCAATCCTTACATTTAAGAGTTGCTGGAAAAGAAACTCAAAACTGAAATTGGATCAAGTAAACTGAGGAGTAAGAGCTTTTAAGTAAAACTATCCAGGTCTCTTGTTGTACATGTGAGAAGAGGGAGTATATTATCAGTGGCAGTATATTATCAGTATATTATCATGGGGGTTGTAATGGAGGCTCAGGAGTTATACAGTCTTAACTTCCACATTCTCCCATGTGGTCCTAGAGAGAAAACTAAAAATTTGAACAACAATCACTCCCTTATGGGTTTCTCTTTAGTTGATGGTAGGGTGTAGAAATTGCACTTTCTGACAACTTTTAAATTGTATTTGATTACATAATTTGAACAAAGCAGTGTCACCCCTGATAAGTTGGTAGACACATCTATGGTAAAAAACGTAGCCTACAGGTGTAGTACAACTCTAGTCTTTAAAAGTGAGCTGCTCTTCCAGAGGTTAAGGCATGATTCATCTGGGTCCAGCTAAGCTGGTCTGAACCAGTGGGCCAGTTGTTACTGTCAGCACATCTCCCTTTTGAGAATATGGAAGCCTGGGACTTAATCTGTTAATAATCAGAGAGGTCATTGCTGTATGTGTTATGAATTCATGGGCCTGCTTCGGCAGTTGTGCTTTTAATTTTTAGCAGTCTCAAAAGGTTGAATGTGAAAATTATCTGAAAAAATTAAAAAGGGGTATTTCATTTTTAGTTGTTTACTGTGTAGTAAGACTTCCAATACTTTTATTTCCCTCAGTTTCGTAAATAAAGCTCTGTAAACTAGGCAATGAGTATTTATTGAATACTGGGAATAGGTAAGGCACTATCAAAGTAATGTGATACTGAAGGAAATCCTTTTGTAAATTAAAATGTAAGCCAGGTGTGGTGGTACCTTGTAATCCCAGCTACTTGGAAGGCTGAGGTGGGAGGATTGCTTTAGCCCTGGAGTTTGAGGCCAGCCTGGGCAATATAGCAAGACCTCATCTCTAAATAAAGTAAATAAAATGAAATAAAACTTTAAAAATTTCTTTATAATGAAACTAAGTTTACTCAGTTTATAATGAAACTAAGTTTCATTATAATGAAACTTTCATTATAATGAAGTTTCTTTGTAATGAAACTAAGTTTACTCAGTTTAACAAATAATTATGTATTAAGAACTAAGATCGGATCAGGGATAGGGAAGTGATAGTTGGAAGATACGTGAACATAACAATCCTGGCCTGAAAAAAAATCTTAAAATTCATTTGAACTCCTTATTCTAATACTTTAATTTTCAAAGTAAAAAATTCATAAGTAAAGTTATGGTTGATGTTATTAAGGTTCTCAGTGCCACCAAAACAACAAAACATGCAAGCAATTGTGAAAGAAAAAAGAGGAATAAATAAAGGAGAATTAAGATATAGGAAAAGAGGTAAGTGGGATAGGAGAGGCAGAGGTTTGTCAGTTTGTACAACTGTGAAATTTGGTTTTTATTCTTTCAGTCTCTTTTAACAGCTAAATTAGTCTTTATCCAGCAGGTACTTTGCTAAAAACATTGTGTTGATACCCTTAGGCTGAAATTGTTAACTCTCCCTCTCAGGGACATTTGTATTTTAACAGGAAAACACAAAAGTAGACATTGTCTATAGATATGTTTGATTTGGCTTACAGCGTTTTGAAACTAGGTGAAGTTTTACATAAATTCTGAATGTTTGTCTTGTCTTTATAAAATGTGATTATTTTTTTTTTCTTTTAAAATATCTTTGTGGCTGTCATTGGCTGGAGTTTAGTAGATATTGGCCCTTTAGACTGGCAGGCATCCTGGAATTTGCCAGACTAAACTGCTTCCTGTTGTCCTGATCCTAGCTTTACTCCCTCAAGTTATCTGTTTAATTCTTATAGACATTTGACTTTGTGGTCTGTGCCCTTATGTGACTGAGCTCTGATAGGATTCATCAGCTTCTACCTACGTGAGGATTTAAATGGATTTGGGGGAAGTGGCAGTGGTTTAATGTCATTATAGGTACCGGAATTTACTTTAGTAAGCTAATACCAGTACCTCCTGGGCATAAAAAATACTTTCTTTGGTGAGTAAAGAAATAACTCCATCAATTTTAAAAATACACGTAGTATATTTAAAAATACACATAGTATAGTATATGGCTAGTCACCAGTTGTAGATTTTTTAATCCTTAGTTTAATGGATAAAAATGAGTGTTTTCATTAGTTAAAAAAAAACCCTGAGTCCCCTGTCTGTCCATCTTTATGTTGACCTGGCTTCTCCCCCCCGCCCCCCCTTCTTTTTTTCTATTTTGGCAATTCATTTACTCCTCTCTCTCTTTAAGAAAGTTTACTCTGAGGCCAATGCAGTGGCTAAAGTTTACTCTGAGGCCAATGCAGTGGTGAGTGTGGTGGTGTGCACTTTTAGTCCCAGGTACTCTGGAGGCTGAGGCAGGAGGATCACTTGAGCCAGGAGTTTGAGGTTGCAGTGAGCTATGATGATGCTAGTGTATTCTAGCTCTAGACAGAATAGAAGACTCTGTCTTAAAAAAAAAAGAAAAAGTTTAATCATTAGAGCAAGGTATAAATTTCTGAAGAAAGGAGGGGTTTATATAATTTAACCATCTATATTTAACAATGAAAGAGGATTTTTTTCCTCACTGTTCTTTATTTCTTTAGTATAATAGTTGAAAGCAAACTTAGTTTCATGCTCATGGGGTTATTAAGAAGCCTAAGTCATAATTATGTGAGCAAAAAAAGTATTTCATAATGTTTACTAAATGTTTCAGGCACAGGGAATACAAAGAGAGTCATGGTCTCATTTAGATAACCTATAATTTATCAGTTTTAAAACTTACATTTCCTGCATATAGGGCAGTGATTTATCTCTGAGATAAAAACACTCAAGAACATTTAAGCTGGAGAGGGACTTGACTTTGAATTAGATTGTGGTACCTGTTGTAAAGTTTGAAAGTTAACCCTAGTTCTAGGAGACATTGTAAATACTCAGAACAAAGGAGAGGAGTCAGGAGTAGCCAGTGGATCTCCAGGCATGAGAGAAGTTCATTTCTGTAACATGATGAGTCAGAGGTTGCAGGTGGTGATATTCAGTGGAATAATTTTCTAGATTTTGACAAAATGGTTCAGAGTTTTGAATTTGCTCCAGAAGTCCTCCAAGTGTCAATATCTAGGGTTCCCTTCAGTTGGTGAGTATAGCCAAAAAAGTTTACAATCAAATCGTAACAGAATTCATTTTATAGCAATTAAAAAATAAGATCCTGGAGTGAGTTCTTCTGATAACGATGAGGACACGTATATTTGTGGGTCGTAGTGGGACTATAAACCTAAAAAAATAGCATCTCAATGAAGTAATTGTCTCCTTTCAAATGGTAGTTCAAACTCAGTTGCAGAATCTTTGTAAACTTTAAATATCTTGGCCCTGCCCCAGACTTGCTGAGTCTAAATCTTAACAGCTGTGTTAGTACTATTGTTATGACACAGAACTTTTGAGAACATTAGCTAGCATTTTGTTTAATCAGGATTGAGAGGAGAGGGATAAGAGAGGAGCAAGAGCCAGATAGATTGGATGACATTCTCACTCTTCTCACTGGAAACGGGCATATATATACCCTTGGTCATGATTCATTTGGTCTCAACTGCTCTTTCTTTTAAAAAGAGTATTATTACTGGCTGGGTGTGGTGGCTCACACCTGTAATCCTAGCACTTTGGGTGCCGAGGTGGGAGGATTGCGAGCAAGAACAAGACCTCATCTCTATTAAAAATAGAAAAAATTAGCCAGGCATGGTGGGTTGTATCAGCTACTAGTACCAGCTTGTAGTGCCAGCTACTCAGGAGGTGAGGCAGGAGGATTACTTGAGCCCAGGCGTTTGAGGTGGCTGTGAGCTAGGCTGACGCCATGGCACTCTAGCCCGGGCAATAGAGTGAGACTGTCTCAAAAAGAAAAAAAAAAAGAGTATTATTACTGTCAAACATGCCAGTGTTGGACAGTAATGGAACAATCCTCTTTAAAATAATGTCCTTTTTAAAAAATGGAACATCCTCTTTAAAATAATCTCTTTTAAATAGGTTTAATATTTTCAGGAAAGAAATTCTGAGTTTCTCAGGCAAGTCTAGAACTGTTGTAATTATTCGCATATTCTTACTCTTATAGAGCATGTTTTGAAAACTACTAGTTAAGGTTATTGGAGTTATAAGAAAATATTGTATAGGTTATTTTTTTCATAAAAGTTTTTAGTGCTACATTAGATGAAAATATTAATTTTGCCAATAAGTAGAAAAAACTGGATGCAAAGTTCCCATAGTAATGTTATCTTTGCCCATACACAGCTGCATTATTACCCTGTTGGACTGTGTGGTATGTGCTTTTTTCTGATAACCATAGAAGCACATAGGATTCTTTCTGTATCACTGGCTGTGAACTTTAATGCTGCTTTCCCAGTAAGCTGTGTAAATATGTGGTCTCAATATGTATCTCCAGTTTGACCTTTATGGTTTCTATTCCTGCCAAATTTTGTCCTTGCTGTGGTATCTTGCTACATCTGTTGCAAACTTTTCCCCATCCCTCACCTCTGCCGGAAATGTCACTGCTCTGAAATATGTTTATTTTGTCATTTTGTCTCTACTTTTCCTGACAGGATAGTTTTGTTACATGCATAGATTGCATAGTCAAGCCCTCATTATAAGTTAAAACAAACATTTAACATTGATTTGTCCTCATAGTTCTTCTAACTCCTTTGGCTTATTTAAAAACGTATCCTTAACTTAGATTCTAAGCTACTTCTTACCTCTCATCCTCTAACATTATTGAGTATTTGCTCTGTGTCAGGGACTCCAGAAGTAAAGCAGTGAGCAGCTTCCTGAGTGGTGTTCTTGTTTGTGTATTTTTTACGTGTCTAGTTTTTAATTCCACAAATATTTAGCTGAACATTTAATATATAGCAGGTAGTATCCTAGCATGGGAATATAGCAGGAAATGAAACTGGCAAAGTCTCTATCTTCAAGGACCTTATATTCTTGTGGGAGAGAGAAACAAGTACATATGTAACACACAAGTAGTACATCAGATGGTGATGAGTGTTATGAGGAAAAAGAAAGCATAGTTAAAGGGAGTGAGAGTGCTAAGGAAGGAAGGAGTGTTTGAATATGTAGGTTTCCTATTTTAGGTAGGGAAGTCAATAGGGGTCAATTGAGGCTGCTGTAACAGATATATCATATAGATGGGCTTAAAAAGCAGATTTATTTCTTACAGTATTGCAGGCTGGGAAATCCAAGATCAAGGTGCTGGCCAGTTAGGTTCCCGATGAGGGCCGTCTTCCTGGTTTGCAGATGCCTTCTTGTGTCCTCACATGACAGAGAAAGAGGGAAAGAGATCATCTCTCTAGTATATCTTTTTATAAGGACACTTATCCCATTCTTGAGGACTCATGGCCTACTTACCCTCCAAAGTCACCACTTCCTACCATCACATTGGAGATTAGGGCTTCAACATATGAAGTTTGGGGAGACACAATTATTTAGTCCATAGCAAAAGATAAAGATCAAGCCATATGGATATATGGGGAAAGAGTGTCACACAAAGGTTACAGCAGGTGCAAAGGCCCTGAGACTGGAGAATGTTCTAAGATTTGTTCCAGGAACAGCAAAGAAGCCACTGTGTTGGCAGGCACAGAGTAAAAGACTAAGAGACTAATAAGAGATGAGGTCAGAAGTAACAAGAGACTTGGGTCATTTAGGCCCTTGTGGGCCTTAGTAAGAACTTTTAGCTTTTTTTAAAATTTTATTTTAGAATATTATGGGGGTACAAGTGTTAAGGTTATGTATATTACCCATGCCTCCCCCCTACCTTGAGACAGAGCCTCAAGCTTGACTAGATAAGATGGGAAGTCAGTGTTGGGTTTGTTTGATCACATCAAAGGAGTGATGTGATCAGTCTTAGTTTTAAATGGGTTTCTTGGGCTGCTATATGGGGGCAAAGGAGGATGCATAAAGACCATTTAGGAGATTATTGCAATAATTAAAGTTTGAGATTATGATGGTATTAATGAGAGCTATGGATTTGGGAGGAATTGTTAGGATTTTGGATATACTTTGAAGTATAACCCGGCAGGATTTATTGATTGATGGGATATGAAAAGGAAGGATCAAAGATGACTTCAGGATTTTTGGCTTAAGCAACTGGAAGAACCAAATTGCTTAGTTTACTGAGCTGAAGAAGGCTATCAGAGAAGCAGTTTTGATGGGAAAATGAGGAGTTGGGTTTGGACATAAGTTTGAGATGTTATTAGATTGGATAAAGTTGCCTAAAATCTTTGGTAATCATGTTTCTGTGGTGTTAGGTATTTGCTTGGTTAAAAAACAAAAAGAGTGGCCGGGCGCAGTGGCTCACCCCTGTAATCCTAGCACTCTGGGAGGCCGAGGCGGGCTGATTGCTCGAGGTCAGGAGTTCGAAACCAGCCTGAGCAAGA
>VSMD01136358.1:0-23547 GCA_008750895.1 Mirza zaza | reverse complement strand
ATAGGGAGCTGCCTGGAAACTTCACAACAACATTGCTCCAAAGAGGCAGCTCATGCTGGCTCCTATAGGTGCCCCAAGTCCTAAGCAGCTACAGCACAGCACTCTTTTGAGAATTCAGCCCTCTCCCCCAGACTGCATCTTGCCCTGGAGCCCAATAGCTCCTGAATCTCCACATCCCTGGAGTTTCTTTGATGTCCCTCATCCATAGCCACCACCTGGGGCGGAAGTGCTGCTCTCCATCCACCTGCCTACAGCTGCTGCCAGATAGTGTCTCTGCCCTCCTTCACAGCAGGACTTCAGTGCAGCCACCTCCACCTGAGCCTCCCACCATGGGCCTAGTGACCAATTGGCCCTGCCTATCACTGCCACACCAAGACACATCACCAGGGGTGTTGAGAACAGGCCTGCCTGGCCCAGCTCTACTCCCGACACCCCCAGCCCCAGTGTGCGAGCACATGAGGATTACCCTGCTCTGTCCACCACATTAGCACCTGAGCACTCTCCTCCCAGAGGCCTGAGGATGGGCCCACCCAACCTGTCATTACTACCACAGCTGCCACCTACAGGCCTGGTGACTGGCCCACCCAGCCCGTTGCAGCCATCACCAACACCAGCATGGACAGCTTGGGAACAAGAGAGTTGTCCCACCATTTTTACCACCATCACCCATGCCACACTCACTGCCCACGGGCCAAAGGACCCACCTATCTGTGTGGCTCACTGCTGCTAACACCTGAATAAGTCATCTAAAGGCCCAAGAATCATCCCGCCTTGACCCACTAACACTGGTACCATAGTATGCCAACCTGGGGCCCAAAGACAGGCACGCTCAGCCTGCCACTGCCACCACTGAGGCCCAAGAATTGACCTACATGGCAACCTTGTCCCCAGCAAAACTTCACCACAACCTCTACTGACAATCACACCCTAAGCCACTGAGGCAATCACAGATATCATTGACTCTGTTTACAGCTGAAGGAATTATATTGAGACTACACTGTTGCACACACCCCGAATCAAAGCCAAAGTGCCCTAGTTAACCAACCCCATAGGTGCATTTTCAAGAAAAAGTTCTCCCCTATGAGACAAATCCAAAAAAATTGAAAGAAGCGACTGTCACACCAGATGCACAGATATCAATACAAGGACTCAAGAAACATGAAAAAGTAAGGAAATATGAAACCTCCAAAGGAACAGAGTAATTTTCTAGCAACAGATTCCAATGAATAAGAAACATATGAAATCTTAGAAAAAGAATTCGAAATAATATTTAAAAAGCTCAGTGAGATATAAGAGAACATGATAAATAATACAAAGTAATCAGAAAAACAATTCAAGACATTCAAAGAGATAGACATCATAAAAAAGAACCAAACAGAAATCCTGGAACTGAAGAATTCATTGATTGAAATACAAAAATATATTCAAAAGCTTCAACAATAGACTAGATCAAGCAGAAGAAAGAAATTCAGAACTTGAAGACATGTCTTTTAAAATAACCCAGTCAGACAAAACTAAAGAAAAAAGAATAAAAAAGAATGAACAAAGCCTACATGACACATGGGACACCAAAAAGCAAGCAAATATTAGAATTTTTGGTATCCTAGAAGGCAACCACATGTACCCCTAAATATGCATAAATATTATGTATCAATAAAAAAATTAAAAATTAAAATAATAGATATGTTTAGCAATGTCAAAAAAGCTACAACTATTTATAATGTATTCATTTAAATATTTAAATAATGTCCTGAGCCCCCAAATGGATATATGTATGTGTGCATACATGCATATGTGTACTAACATATATACATACATAGCGCATATATATATATGCATGTGTGTGCTAATACAAATGCACTTATACATTTAGGCCGGGCATGGTGGCTCATGCCTGTAATCCTAGCACTCTGGGAGGCCAAGATGGGTGGATTGCTCGAGGTCAGGAGTTCAAAACCAGCCTGAGCAAGAGTGAGACCCCGTCTCTACTATAAATAGAAAGAAATTAATTGGCCAACTAATACATATAGAAAAAATTAGCCAGGCATTGTGGCGCATGCCTGTAGTCCCAGCTACTTGGGAGGCTTAGGCAGTAGGATTGCTTGAGACCAGGAGTTTGAGGTTGCTGTGAGCTAGGCTGATGCCACAGCACTCACTCTAGCCTGGGCAACAAAGCGAGGCTCTGTCTCAAAAAAAAAAAAAACAAACAATGCACTTATACATTTAGAACATTGCATATGTTTGACGACATATATATGCCATATATACATACATACATATACACCTATGTGTCAAATACATGCAATGTTCTAGGTATTGCACTAACCATTTTTTTATTTCATCTTGAAAGGAATGCATAATTATATTACCACTTTACAGATTATAAAATCCAAGGGCCTAGAGAAGCTAATTTTTTTGTTCAAGATCATACAGCTAGAAAGCTTAATGATAAGCATATAGAACCCAAATAAAATATAACTATTGCATCATGTGTTTAACATACTATAATAACACAATTGTGTCAGCTATAATAACAACTAATAAATCATTGGTGTTTACTTCAAAACTTTTGTCAAGATAAAAAGCATTCTTCTCAAAAATCAAATATTTTTCAGTATTATACCAATGTCAATTTTCTTGTTTTGATATTGAACTACAGTTATATTAATATAAGATATCACTCACCATTAGAGGAAAAGAGGGGAAGGATTCAAGGCAATATGTGTTAATTTTGCAGCTTCTTATGAATCTATAATCATCTCAAAATAAAGAGTTAAATAAAATTTGTTGCATCCAAATATTTGAAGGCTTTTCAAGTATAATGTATGGAGGTATGAAGAGCTTCCTTCACCTTTAATCCTCTCTTTATCTCAAACACAACTTAGAAACAGCTTTGGAAGAGAAAAGAAATCTCCTATTGGTGTTTGTGCGTGAAGAAGTACAGATGAAAAACCAGTACTAGTCCTTGGCCTTGGTGCTGTTCAGTTGTTGGAACTCTTAAGATGATTTCATTTGCAAATACTCGAGGACCCAATGCAAACTGGCTTAAACAATAAATGGAACACACTGGCTCTTGAAGTCCAAAAGACATTTAGACATCTGGCATGGTTTGATCCACATTCCAGTCTATTTTTCCATAATTGATGGATCTTTGTCCTCCCTGATTATCAGCTTTACCCTGACACTGGCTTTCTTCACGCTAGCAAAGTATCTGTAGCAATCCTCAGACCTCACACCAACATTCCACATCACCCAGAAGGAGAGATAACATTTCTTCCTCCAACTTTGAATAAATGCCAGGGGCTTCACTCTGATTGGATCAGCTAAAGTCAGGTGACACTCCAGAACCAATTACTCTGACCAGGGAGATGGAATTGTGCTGTGGGCTAAGCCAATGAGAGTCCACTTCTGAAGCTGGAGATCATGTCAGTTATCCAGACTGGCAGCTGCTCTATCATAGGGGAGCTATGTAATTAATGCTGGAAAAGCAAAACTGACGTCTACTACATACAAAGTCACATTTAAACAACAGAAGTTAGGCCTGGCACGGTGGCTCACGCCTGTAATCCTAGCATTTGGGGAGGGTGCGGTGTAAGGATCGCTTGAGGCCAAGAGTTGGAGACCAGCCTGAGCAACATAGGGAGACCCTATCTGTACAAAAAAAAATACAAAACTTAACCGGGTGTGTTGGCGCATGCCTGTAGTCCCAGCTAGTTGGGAGGCTGAGGCAGGAGGATTGCTTGAATGTAGGAGTTTGAGGTTGCAGTGAGCTATGATGATGCCACTGCACTCTAACCAGGACAACAGAGCAAGACCCTGTCTCAAAAACAAACAAACAAACAAGCCAGAAGTTGTACCTGCCTAATAACCATTTGGGCAGTATTGACCAGGAAGATTTGTTTCTTCATTCAAATAACAGACCCATGTAATCAAATATGCAGGATGAAAGACATTTTTATTTAATTGGCCCATTATTTTTTTTAATGGTTAGAGAATTGAACCATTGTTTTCATACCTTCACAAGACGCCTTGATAGAGTGGGTGCCCAAATATTGGTTTAAGTTTATATGCATATGTATTCAGACTGTATCTACACGGGTCCCGTGTCTTTCAAGTATTTTACTGCCATTTTTTAAAACTCAATCAATTAGAGCAACCAAGTAACTTAATCTTTTTAAGAGAATTAATCAATAACCAATCACTACAGCAATTACACTTTGTCCACACAATGTAAATTCAACCAGTTGAAAAAGGGAGAAGGGGAAGAGAAGTAGGAGTAGGCAAGTATTCTCTTTGTTCTGCAAGTTGACAGACACTTGATTTCTTGTCCGCCTCTCCTCCACCCCCAAATTTACTTGCAGTTTTATCAAATCAGCTGGTTATTTTGGCACCATAAACCCACACTATATATTCGAGCTGTTTGCCAATAAATTAACTACAACATTATGGAAGCATTTTTCATATGCAAATGTGCACTATGAAACTCATTGAACCAAACTGAAAACCAGCAGCAGTTTCCTCTAAAATTTGTAAATCAACTCTTCAAATTTATCTTTCTTTAACCATCTGGTCATAGTTCTAAATGACTTAGTAGGAAAAAAAGTCTCACTTTTCACTGGCTTGAGAGAGGGTAAATTTTTGTTTTTAATGTTTTATGTTAACCTCGAACTCAAAAAAAAAAAAAACAGAAGAGGGGCATTAATATTAGTATTTCCATATAAAAATGTGATATCTGCTGTGTAAATATACTATTTTTTGTCTTTTAGAATGTTTTTTCTACATACTACCATTTAATCTACCATTTAATGTTCTACATACTACCATTTAATGGTTCACTGTTACTCTCCCTTGCAACATAGTTCTTGAAAAATGGTTTCATGTGTACAAAAAGGTCTTTTTATTTCTTCACTCTTTTGATTTATCTTCTTTCCTTGACTGATTCATGGTCATCTCCCTCTTATCTTAATTATACTGTGTTATCCTTTACCTGAATCTCTTTAGCTTATTAAGTGCAAAGGATCACATATACCCACAGAAGCTTTTTTTATTTTTGAAATGCAGTATAAATATTATTTCTTCTATGATTTCAAAATCAGTTTATCGTTAAATAATTTAATACTCTTTTTCACAATTTCCCAAAAAGAAATTTTGTTTTTCTGTTTCTGTCAAGATTTACTCCTCAGGGATGATTTTGAGACTTCCTGGAACAGAAAAAAGATCACAAGTCATTTTATTTATAGAAAAAGAAAGTATGTTAACTGAGCAACTGTACAGGAACTGTCCAAATGTAAGATTTTAGACGTTTCAAAACCACATATGCATCTTTTTCTCCCCGATTTAAATGTAGCTCTATTCCAAATTATAGTTTTTGAAAATGCAAAACTGATACACTAAATCAACATGAAGTTCTACAGCAGGAAAGATTAGAAACAAACCTCAAAGAGGAACAATTTTCATCAAGCAAAGTTATTTTCTCTACCTATTTCCTCTTTCTCCAAATATCCAGAAAGAACCACAATACTAGGTAACATGAAACAAAAATATACTGATTCCCAGGGGTCTCTGGCAAATGTTAACACCTTCTCTTGCTTAGATAACTTAATCTTTAGCCAGGGGAAAACAAAACAAAACAAAATGCTGTGTCGCAGGAATAGCTTAGTCTTATATTCTTAAGGAGACCTATGCCAAGTAATTTAGCAATGATATGAGTTTTCATGCTTTTTGTTCTCCTGAAATAAATAACTAACCTAAAGACAGGTGATCTCAGAGAAAGCAAAGCTAATGGTTCTACTGTCTGAAGTCACCCCAGGAGAAACGCCTTTGCAGCTGGATGGTTGTCATGAGCAAAGGACTCCAGCCCATCTGTGCTCTGCACACACATTGTCACGCTGTGGCTACCCGGCAGGGGGCTACCTCTGTAGCACTGTGATTACTTCACACTGACTTGCTTTCAGATCCAAAACTCTGCTACTCATAACCTCTTGTCCTCTTGCTTTCCTCCACCTGTAGGAAAGAGAAAATTACTGTGCCAACTTCATAGGGTTTGTTTTGAAAATAAAATGAGATAATATATCAAAGATGTGAGACACATAGGTTTTTCCTGAAAATAAATTCCCAGCCTCCCACTCTTTCAACAAAGATCTAGAATAATCTTTTTTCTTTTAAGTCTTTTTCTGATCCACATGGGAAAGAGTTAAGGAAAATCTTCAAATGTCAACTCCAAGATTATTCAAAGATACTCTCGTTGCAATCGTTGCAATCACCATTATTTGATTTATTTTTTTGCCTTCCAACAAAAGGTACATTTTCAGCACTGAAAAGTGGCACAATAATTTAATACAGAGAAAGCTGGCTCCTTCTTATATTTTTCTTCAAAAGAAACCACTGAACAGTATAACAGCAAATACCTATAAAGCACTTACTCTCTTGTCATGTACATGTATTAGTCATTTAATCCTTAAAACCCTACAAGGAAGGTACTATTAGTATTATTATTATATTATTATTATACTCATCTTAGAGATGAGAAAACTGAGAAACAGCTTAATTTTCCCAAGGGCACCAAACAAAAGAATGATAGAACTATGTTCTGAAGAGAGCATTCTATGCTTTTAACTGCTACACACTGTTTCCTCATGGGTGAGATTCTATAATCAGATAATTCTGATGGTATTAATGCCTAGCATTTGATTCCTCCAAGATGTGAACTGGCTCTTTTCCAACTGTGATGGACCTCTTGAGATGCAAGTTGGAATTTTCTATGCAGAGGTCAAATAGTAAATTTACGACATAGTCTTTTAGCTCTAGCCCTGGGCTAACCAACTTGGCTTCCAACTGCAGAAAAAAGGGCCTTAAAAACAAACATCTTTGATGATTTAAATTATCTTTATGATTATTAATAAAGTTCATCCAGAATGGATTTCATCTCCTGGACTTGACACAATCTAACATTTCATTGCTGTGGAATTAATCACTATCACCTGATGACATTAATGAGTATGACGGATCTTGGGCTTGATTCTAATGGGGTTTGAATGGAAATGTATTCCTCCAAAATAAGGCTTTCTTCATCACCTACATTTGAAAACCTAAGGTTTTATGTTGATCATGCTGTATCCCTCAGTAGTTCAAATAAGCTTTTGTGGTAGATACTACAGTGTGCCCCCAACAGAAATGAAACAATTACTGTCATAGCTGCTGTAAGCATTGCTTGCTAAGAATTCTCAGCTGAACCTGTCTCCAGGAATCACCTGTGTCTAAAGAGAGTCATTTCATTCAAAGTTCTGCCCCTTCCTCTGTGTCAGCCCATGTCCAAGGATAGTCAATATTGAGTTATTTGCCCGTTCACCTTTATCTGTGTCATTCTAGGACCATCCCAGCTCTACTCTACCCCATGGAATCAGCTGAGGCCTTTGTTGCAACTGCAACAAAGATGGAGAAGTTGAACTTCTCCATCTGCTCGGTCTTACTTCCTCTATTCTTATAAAGGTATTGATCCCAAGAGGAATCCCCCAATAAACTTGCACATAAACTTCTGTTTCAAAGTCTATTTCCTGAGGAACCTGACTTGCAGCAACTGTTTAACGAGAGGAGTCTGTAGATCTTCCTACCTTCTTCAGACTATGTTGGCATAGTAGTCTGCCTTCACATGATGAACAATATTTGTATATCTGTGATACAGGGGCACAGTGTCTCTTGCAAGGACATTTTCTCAGGTCAATATAATTATGAAAATTATTTCAGTCAAGAGCTATCATTGAAGGACTTTATTGTCATGTCAGCATTACAAGATAATCCCATAACACCACCTAAGAAATCTCAAAAAGTTCAATGTTGAGATAGACATTAATAGTATAGTCTGCAAAGTAAGCACTAATGACTTTACTGGACTATAGACTCAATCTGTGAAATTTAAATCTCTTCACAGTGGCCAATAGTTCTATTAAAAATTTTGATTTCAATGATCATAAAATTTTATAGTACCACTTAGCTCTGCTGAAATTGGGAAAATATTCTGGCAAATGTTCCCCCCCTCCCAGCACCACCAATATTTCAAGAGTATATGTACATGCATCTCTTCAGATTTCCCCATTTTGTTTATACAAGATTTATATGTTGAGAAGTTTTCATTCTAATACATGGAGATAGATGACATCAAAGAAAAGTGTGCTCCATGGTAAGAAACTTTGTTCAATAACCACAGTGTCTTGTCCAGCTTTTTATATTGATCTTGTCCAGTTTTTTTCTCAACCAGAAAAAGAAGAAATTTCTGTTGGACAATAGCTTTAAAACAGGTAAAGAAAAAAAAAAAAAACACCACAGCATCTCTCTAGCAACAAAGCTTATTTTTACAAAACTGTTCTGGGCTTACCACACCTATTGGCAACTATGAGATCTTAAATGGACCTATATATTTGAGGCCCAAATGAACCGAAACAATTTTCCACAGAATCTAAAATTTGAAGCTAAGACTAATAAATTATTGCATTCACCAGCCATGTTTCCTGGAACCTGTAACTTTTAACTCACTGATTATATTTTATTGATTTAACATTATCCTTCATTGTATCTCTATATTCTTTACAATTTTATCTTTGGCTCAAAAAAAGAGAAGTGATTTAAACCCAGCTTTGTATTGATTTATTCTTGTTTTACTTACAGTAGACTTTAATTTCCAAAGATAGCCACAATGCCATCTCCCAATCTACTTATTTTTCTTACAATGTAATCTTGACTTCCTTCCCATGAATTTGCACTATGTTTGCTTTTTTAAAAAACACTAGTTGAACCGTTGTAACTGCCTTGTCCAACACGGTATGACAGAATTGAGTCAACGTGACTTTCAAGTCTAGATCATAAAAATGCCATCTTCTGGGCTTTGGTCTTAAAGCTCAGTTGCTATGCTGTAAGGAAGCCCAAGCAACCTGAGCAGATGCATCCCTTCACAAGGCAAAGTTCTCTCCACCCACTCACCCACCCCAAGTTGTGACAGCTAAAAATGTCTCTGGACATTACCAGATGTCCCCTGGCAGGCAAAATTGCCACTAGTTGGGAATCACTAGTCATAAAGACAGCACAGAAAAGCTTCCAGGCAGCCATCAAGCCTTTGCCTGAGGAGCACAATGTTGTTCATGCTGACACCATGGGTGTCAGTGCCCACGCAGTGTGATTGGTGGCATTTCCAGATTTTTCTCATAGCTAGGTCCAAGGGTATCTATTTGTCCTCTGCAATAAAGGCTTCAAAGCAGGGCTATCATACATTACACACTTACAAAGGTTTTAGAAAACAGCTTTTATACTTAATTCTTTTATTATGGTTCCTCTTCATAGTGCCCAGGATGAGGCCATGTGGCCCACCTAGAGTACAAGTGATAGACACACGTGACACTGAGGACCCTACTACCCTCTCAAACGGCTCCTTTGGGACTCAAAATATACCCAAGTACATAGGAATCCAAGGATCAGCATAGCTTAAGCTCAGCCTAGAGCCTTCACCATAATCATGTATGAAATAAGAAATGCTCATAGCAGGGCAGAATGATAACTATATTGACCTTCTGTTTACATTTCTATTCCCAAATCTTGTTGGGAAACATTAGCTAAAAACCATTAGCTAACATTTGCTTTGTTCACTCGTGGGAATCTAGGCAAGTTAAGTGTCATAAAATGAGCATCTTTCCACATTTCTTAAAGTAGCCCAGTCTTTTCCAAGGCTCTTATCCCAAATGGGATTCCTTCAAAGATACTTCAAAGATATTTCAACACATTAAAATTGATGTTATCTCCCGAGTCCCAGGCAGTAGAGATGCAATAACTCACATGGCTTTCCACTCTCGCACTGGTCTGTTTATAGAGGAGGCAGCTTGCTTACAAATTGTTGAAATAGAAAAGCCAGTTAATGATGTGTTTTGAGAACAACCTCTAAAATACTGCTTATGCTCCATCCCTCTTGTGTTTCAGGGCTATCTGTGTTCTTTGGCTATGATAGCTCTGGTTTAATCAGAGGGATGCTGATGGGTCCAGCCCCATAGAGCTTTCTTTTAAAAATAGGCATCAATATGGACATTCCTAGGGCATGTGGTGGCCACTGTCAGTGATTTTAAAGCTTAAGATTGCAAATATTCTTACCTAGCATTGAAAAGTTAGATAAGGAGAATTTTTCTTTCTTCTCAATCTTTCCCAATGCTCTGGAGATGAATTTAAGGGTATCTTTCAAGACTGACTGACTCATGCCGGGCATGGTGGCTCACCTCTGTAATCCCAGCACTTTGGGAGGCCAAGGCATGAGGATTGCTTGAGGCCAGGAGTTTGAGACCAGCCTGGGCAAAATAGCAAGAGAGTTCATCTCTACAAAAAATTTTTTAAAAAAAGACTAATTGACTCACCACCTCATGCTTTAGTTGCTATATGAAATGTCTGAGAATTATTCTATGTTGTTTGAAAATTCAGAGAATTCTTTACATATTATAGAGTAATCTAACATTGGAGATTTTTGGGGAGAGAAACTATAATATTGAGAGTGAGATTTGAGGGTTTTTCCCACTACACCAAAATTGGTATATATGGTATATAGTCTCAGTGTTGTATTCATGAATAGGAAGATTGCAGAATCTCAAATAGTCTAGGACATGAATATTCAGGTTATTTATGACAAAACAGAACTCATCATTCACATAAATGCCAATGACTGTGACCTACCTGCCCTGTATAATATGGAGCCTGTCAGGGAAGCATTTGGGATACAGAGCACATGTTTCAGAGGATGATGTAGTTGAACACAGCAAAGCCCCAGGAAGGAAAAGCATCTTGTTCCTTCCAAAAAGGAACAAGTGAATGGGGAGTCACAGGTCACAGGCCAACAGCATTTAACAATTGCCTTCATCATAAACAATATCAGGCTATTCGACCCCCAAGCCAGTGGGAAAAAGATTTCAAGCAATAGTGGGGTTTTTTTTGATTGATAAAAAGAAAAAAATAGAATATTAAGAATATATTTTATGATGGACCATGACCTTTTGCATAATTTGGAAGGAAAGAAAACCTAATAAAATACTGTCAGCCAATCAGGAGAGCAACTCTAAGTTAATTAAACTAAAGCTTTCATCTTGGGTGAAGCTTAACAGCTTCTCTGTCCTACTCCTTTCTATTTGCTTGACAGTGGATATTAGTTTTTGCTTCAAGACTCTCTAGGGCAAGAAGGGCTGAAATTTTCCACCTAGACTCTTTCCCAAGAACCAAAGCAGGTAACCCTCATTAGAAATATAAGGGAGAGAAAATGTAGTACAGAAGTCATGGTATTTGAAACCACTAACCCACTCTTGGGGTAACATTTAGGGTAGACTTCCGGGCTCTCCTGCTTCTATTTATATTGTCAGCTAACTGCAGAAAAGTAAATGTGATGGAACAAATGAAGGAAAAATGGCAGAGAAAGGAAATTAAATGAGCATATTCTGAAATGCTCTTACGAACAACAGCAGCTATGCCAAATAATGAGCATAAACAAAATATTAAACTGAATGCAGCTAAAACTGTCAAAACTTTCAATATGTATTTAAATGTTCAATTTTACCATTGCTGTGACCATTGTTGGAATGTCTTTGCTGCTACATTGGAAATATCTAGTCAATGAACTGAAAATTGACATATGAGAGAAGAAAATGTGTTCAAAAGAGATTCTAGTTCATTTTATGCATTCTAAACAGGACTGAGAGTTAGATTACAATATGGCTATAGTGCTGCTGTACTCTGTACTCTGTCCAGATCATGGTTTGAGGGTAGACACATCCAACTTCCAATTGCTGAGGGCTCACAGCTGCATCCCTCACTGGGAATTGGCTCTGCCACTGAGAACTTCCTTGCCCAAGGTTATACTTTCTGGGGATGATGGTGCCACAGCTAATGACTAGCTGCTGCAGCAATACAAAGGCCCCCTATTCCCCTTGACTCCATTTGGAAGAACTCGAAGGACCATCCCAGCTCTACAGCTCTCCATAAGATCAGCTGAAGTCTCACTTGCAACTGAATTGGAGGTCAGCTTCTTTCTTCCCAATCTTGCCACCCTGACTTTCTTACCAGTGTGTCCCCCAAGAACACTCCAATAAACTTCTACTTCTGCCTGAAACTTCCTACCTCAGAATCTCTTTCTGAAGAACCCAATTTAAGTGAGTTGACACCAGGAGCTACCCTGGAAAGAAGACCCTAAATTGGGACTTTGAAGCTAGATCACTTGCCAGCTAGCTGGCAATGTGGCACCACCTCTATCAGCAAATAAAGTATGCATAGCGCTGGGCATGCTCTAGTGGTGCAATTGTTAAAGGTTTTGCTGGAGGTACTATGGAATGGGATACCAGTGGATGAGGAAGCACTAGCTGATGCAATATATCTTGCTTTTGAGAGATATGCAAGAAAAGGTAACTGTAAGAATGGAATTAGGAAACTGTTGAGTGCCCTTGATTCATGAAAAGAAATAATGACTGACTAAAGGTGATTAAAGACCAATTCAAGGGAAAAAAATGAAAGCATCTAAGGTGCTACAGGATCTGGATGGTGTTTATTGGCTGGCACTCAGAGAGTATGCCCCAAATATGCACCTGAGAGTGCCAGACCATGGGGGAAGGGGAGGAGTGTGACGTTGATAAGGGACAGTTTCTTTACATGGGAGCAGGCTCCCAGAATCCAGATTAACACCCTGGCAAAGACCCTAGAAACAAACCTCATACACTGCTTTGGGTGGCTTTGGAAGCTTAGACCACACTAGGTAAGACCACACTAGGTAAGAGCTTAGAGCACACTAGGTAAAGTAGAAATGCTACAACCAACATAACAGAGGGCAGAGGATGGAATAAGGATATGGTCAGTAGAATACAGAGTTCCTAGAGGCAAAGATGATGGGCAGCAAATATGGATAGTACTTCACTCTTACAATCAAGATGATCAGAAAACTAAAGCAACCACCCCAGAATAAACTGGGTATACCTTGCCCAGTTTCCAGACATGAGCTTGGTCTCACACCCAGAACCCATTAAGTAAAGGAGAGGCCAGGTCCCTTTGAAAAAAACCTCTGAAACAGCACAGTAAGCATATTCTCATGATATGGACAGAGATCAGAAATAGTGGAAGGCTTTACCACCCCTAGGCCTGAAGGCACATGAGGGGGGGATAGTACAAAAGAGTTTGGTTTGAATACAAAGGCAAGATCATCAACAGGAGCTATAGCTATGGAGGGACTGACCCATCCATTGCATAAAATATGGCCCAGAATTAGAGAGCCTGAAGAGACACCTCACCTCTCATTCATCCTCCAATCTCCACTGGTGCCTCTCTTTAACAACAACTGGACGCCAACTAACCACCAAGGGAAACTAGTGATGTGTTTTTCAGGGATGGATCATAGCACAGAAGATGACACATGGTATCAGAGTGAGGGAAAGAGGGCAAATGGAGAAAACAGAATAAACATTATGAAAGAGGTATCATTTCCCCCATTTTAACAGATGAGATAACTGAAGCTATCCCTATTACAGAAGGAAAATTGCAGAGGCAGAATGCAAACCCAGGGCAAATGATTCCAAAGTCATTGATTTTAATCAGTACCTCATTTGTCTCTAGGCATCCTGGTTTCTGGAAAACTTCAATTTTTATAAATTGCACAAAAATTACCGTTTATTCCTAGAAGCACCTGCAAGCTATGTTCTCAGTAAACATTACCCGATAAGGTGACAGTAATCTGAGAATTGATCATAGACAGTTGCTTGATGGCCAATTCGTTTCCAGGAGAGTATGCATCATGTTTGGGGGTTGCCAACCCTTACAAAGGGCAATCTTTGTCATACTGGCCATACTGATACGTTTGACGTGAAACAATAGTGAAAAGCATCCTACCCCTCCCCCTTCTTTGTGTTTCTGGGCTGTGTACTCTTTGGCAGACCTCCTAGGGGAAACATATCATGTTGGTTTTAAGTGAATCCTTTTCTAGATCTTCAACTTCCATATGTATCATTTCCTAAATAAATTTGCCTAATAACGTGCCTGCAAGGCTGCCAGTTCTCCTTTCATACCTCCATCTCGGAACTTCTCCCACTTACCACAAAAAGGCACTTGTCTGTGGCCATACCACCCTGAATGCACCTGATCTTGTCTGATCTTAAAAGCTAAGCAGGATTGGGCCTGGTTAGTACTTGGATGGGAGACCACCTAGGAATACTGGGTACTGTAGGCTTTTGCTTCTTAAAAAGTAAAAAAATTAAGAATAAAAAAAATAAAAAAGAAAGGTGTATCTCTCACTCATCCTGAGATGTATGTGGTGCTTTGTACCACTGTTTGCAAACCTCAGAGCCACTGTTTGCAAACCAGTAAGCAAGGAGACAGTTGGAGAATACTGGATGTGGATATTTGGTACAACTCTCTTTATAGAGAAGCAAACAAACACAGAGAAATTAAATGACCTGCAACCAATTTGTGACTGAGCTGGGATTAGAACCTGAGGATCGTGGTCCCTATGGAATGTTTCCATCTGATACACTTCCGTTTTGGAATTCTGTCCCCTCTCCCACTCTGGCCCTGCCACCAAGGAGCTCCCAGTGCAGAAGGCAGACGCTGGTTAAATAAATGAACAATTCTCTTCAGAACAGAAGTGCCAAAGTAGGCAGAATCTGCTTGATTGCTTATCCCTAATGGACTCTAGCCGTGACAGCAGCCGAAAGAAGTGGGATGAAATCCCAGGAGTCCAAAGGATGGATATTAGTCCAAGGATATGCTGATTGGCCACAGGTTACCTCACAGTCCCAGGCCAGTCATTGAACTGGAAGATAAATTTCACCCCAGCCTCACACAGTGATCACATCTGTCTCTCCTGAAATGTGTGCTCCTTGAGTTTACCCAGCTCCTTTTACTCTCGACTGCCAGACTTCAGGCCTGACACCTGGTAGCTTCCCAACATGCCTCCCTTTCAGACTTAATTAGCACGACGCTCTGGGATATTCCACAGGCCCCTCACAGAAGGCCACAGTAGCCCGTGACTCTGAGCACATCCGATCATGATTCTGCCTCAATCGGCAATGAACTTGTGTCCCCTGTAGATCCAGTCATAACTTCCCTATGACACTTTGATGCTTTATTTTCCTGAGGTTTGGTTTCTGGTGTTTTGTTTCGTTTTCTTTTGTTGCTATTCCGGAGAATTTCTATTTTTCTGTTCGGCTTAACTGAAAATGTTTACCTGCTTTGGGATCAGAAGAACAAGGAATACATAAATTATCTCTGGGAGCAGGTGAGGGGAGGCGTTTGAGTTTGTTAGATTCCAGTGATTTGCATGTGCAATGACTAATAGTGCTAACCAGACTAAAATGGAAAACTATATGTTAGTAGCAAAAGAATCATCCTTGTTAAATAGGCATACTATTACAATGGAACGTTTAATAAGCAAAGTACAAAGGGCCGAGAGGACTCACAATAAAAATCACTGAAAGATGTTCAGTGACCATTGATTTTTGAATGGATGGTGCTAATTTATGAGCAATCAATACTCTTTTAATTGGAATTTTGCTGTCTCTGGGTACCTACATAGCACAGTCTATTAAGGCAAATGGTAAGTCCCCTTTGTTTCCGAGCTGAAAGCAAGGAATTGGAGAACAGATCTTGGTTTAGGGCCTTTATTGCACTCACTACTATCATTTACCTATGAAAGAAAATTAGAGGAGCAGCTCTACTCATCACAGAGGCTCTAAATCTAAAGAGACCTCTCTCTCCCTTTGTATATGTGAATTCTCCCCTCACACAAGTCCACCTCTCACCTCCTAATTATCACTATGTCAGAGAAAGCAAAGCCAGACACTGTAAAGATAGAATTTTACCTTCTTGGGAGATTAAATACTAGAAAAATCTATAGCCCAGAGTGAGAGCTCCAGATTTCATTCCAATGACATCTCTTACCCCACTAAGTACAGTGACTTCTCCGCACCTCAACTGCATCATCTATAAAATGAAGATAATAATATTTACTTCTTCGTTGTGGTAAGGTTCAATGGGCAAGCACTGTATACCTGTATAACATAAGACAGTCTGACGACATTTGCCAATGAATGCTTTCAGATGAATATTTCGTGCTCTTGCTTTAACTGCTCAGCCATGATTGAAAACAGAAAAGTCCCCAAAGAATTAAGGATGCCAGATATTTCCCAGAGGCAATACCCCACAATCATATCTATATCACATTTCCTTGCCCTCTCAACACCTTCAAAATTCACATCATTCCATTCCCAGAAATGCCCACTGCCCTCTGAACTAGACTGACCAATGTCAGACCACCTTTCAATTCCAGACAATCTGAAGGATGGGTGGAATATTGACCTGAAAACAAGGAAGGGCAGTGAGGTCAGGTGCTAGAGGAGCTTGCTGTCTTCATTGGCCTCATTCTAGAGCAAATCAGTCCTGAGTGGACATTTGCAACATAATCTCTCATCTCTCTGAACTAACACTGATCGGAGAAATGTGTGAGAGGTAAAACCCCTTGAAAGGATAAATTCCAGCAAAACTGTGACGCCCTGAAAATGAGAGGGGAAACTGCCAGAAGAAGAAACTGGAGTGCATGTTATGTCCAAATGCATCATCTGTTCTGACAGCAGATTTCACAAGGAGCCAAACCTTGACAATTCTCCTCCCCTGTTTTTGAAAAACCACTTCCCTGGCAACCCCTTACTAAGCTGCAGCAGTCACACTACATTGCAGATGCGCTCTTTGCTGTCATCTTCCTCTCAGTGAGGCTAATTTATTCAGATGAACGGTGCAGGTGGAGTATGAGGGGGCAGGTAGGAGATGCGAGCTACTGCACAGCGCTGGTGCCCCCCAAGGATGAGTCCCCAGGTTTGGAGTAAGACAGAGCATCTTCCCCTTAACCTCAGCTCTTATCATTCATAAATTTTTTTCACCTCTGAAATGCTATTGAGGGGTAATGAGTTAGATTATTTGCCTGGGGACATTTTGCTTTATTTCTTTGATAGTTAAGTGGGATAGCAAAACAAAGCCAAGTCACCATAGGGTGTTGACATATTTTATAAACATCATAGGAGAGCTAGCAACATAGTGGCCACATCTTGCACAGTGAGAGTTTTGTACATGTAAGTGGTGATAGAGGAAGATAGTACAGAAGAAGGTTAAAAATAATAAACAAAAACTACATTACAAGGTTTCCAGTATGATTGTATTAGATGTGAAGCGTGCACACACATGCAAGCACATATATATTTAGCAAATATGAGACCATCATAGAGAAGGGACCATATCTTTAAAATCTACCATATTAGCAGATGAAGCTTGAGCTTTGTGATTTTTAATAAATATTTGATTAGTATGGTTACCCATGGTCAAAAGGGGTTAAAAGCAACGGAAAATTTCTCTTTAGGCACAGCTGAAATACTATAGACACATGCGAATTCCATTCATATATGTTTGCAGCAATAATAAAGGATATATTTTTTCACTGAGCTATGTGTTTCTATTTTAAGTTCTTAAACATTTCTACTGTCTTGACCCACAGGTGATTTGGAAGTTGAACCAGAATATTCCACAGACATGTGTCAGTCCTTGAACCTCATGACCAAGATTGCTATATATCTCAGTTGGTAATTCCTTTACTAAGAGAACAAATGCTAGATTCTTGTATTTTTCCAATAAATTCAAATACATTACATCCTTTGCTCCAAATCCCAATTCCTCTCTCCAGTATGACTCATCTAGTCAATAAACATTTATTTACTGAGTTTCTGCTATGTGTAAGGCATTGAAAAAAATAAATGCAAATTTTAAAACCCAGAACTTTCCCTCTAGGAAATTTGTATTCAGTAAGGAAATTAAGACAGTTAATGAATTGTTGTAATTCAAGGTAATACTCAAACAAATAATTTTTTCTTGATAATTCAAGAAAATAATACTCAAAACAAAAATGTAATAAAGTACTGTAACGACTAAGAAGGGAAAGAGATTATTTTGCTGGGATTAATTTTGGAAAATTAATTTTGGAAAAATTTTGTGAAAGAAATGATATTTAAACTGGATTTTGAAGGAAAGGTAAAATTTGAAAAAACTAAATCATGGAAGAGCAAAAAAGGACTCCAAAAAATGCATAAGCTTCAGTAAAGCAAAGAACAATAGATAATTGTGTTAAATATAACAGTAACAAATACTTCTATCTGGCTGGAATATAGATTTGATGAAAGAGAGAGAAATAAAAGTGTAAGACAATGGAGGGCATTAAAGGCCAGGATAAGAATTTTTTAATTTTTTTAATTGACGAATAATAATTGTGTATATTTATGGAGTACAATGCTATATTGTGATCTATGTATACATTACAGAAAGATTCAACCAAGCTAATTGACATATCTATCATCTCACCAACTAACTTTTTGTGGTTCGAATGTTGAAAATCTATTCTTTTAACAAACTTGAAATTCACAGCACATTCTTATTAACTGTAGTCATCATGCAATGCGATGGATCACTAAAACTTACTCCTCCAATCTAACTGAAATATTTTACACTTGGATCAACATCTTCCCTTTCCCAATCCCTCCTTCTTCCCTCCAGCCTCTGGTAACCACCTTTCTGCTCTCTGTTTCTATGGGGTCAAACTTTTTAAGATTCCGTATATAAAAGGGGTCACGTTGCATTTGTCCGTATGTGCCTGGCTTATTTCACTTAACATAATGCCCTCCAGTTTCACTCATGTTGTTACAAATAACAGAATTTCCTTCTTATTTAAAGCTCAGTAGTATTCGACTGTGTAAATATACCACATTTTCTTTATCCATTTATCCATCGATGGACACTTAGGTTGCTTCCATATCTTGGATATTGTGAACAGTGCTAAAAAAAACATAAAAGTGCAGATATTCCTTTGACATATAGATTTTCTTTGTATATATTATATAACCAGAAGTAGGATTTCTGGATCATGTGGTAATTCCAATTTCAGTTTTTTGAGAAATTTTCATACTCTTTTCCAAAATGCCTATACTAATTTACACATCCACCAGCAGTTCCCTTTTCTCCAAATCCTTATCAAAAATGTATCATTCCTTTTTTTGATAACAACCATTCTAACAGCTATGAGGTGATATCTCATTGTGGTTTTAATTTGCATTTCCCTGATGATTAGAGGTGTTGAATATTTTTTTCATGTATATGTCAACCATTTGTATCTCTTCTTTTGAGAAATGTCTGTTCAGATCCTTTGTTTATTTTTTAAGCAGATTATTGTTTTATTGATGTTGCATTAAGTTCCTTACATATTTTGGATATTAGCCACTTATCAGATATATTTTCTCCCAATCCATAGGTTGTGTCATCACTCTGTTAATTGCTTCTTTTGCTGTGAAGATTTTTAATTTAATACAACTCCATTTGTCTATGTTTGCTTTTATTGCCTGTGCTTTTGGAGTCTTATCCAAGAAATCATTGCTCAGAGCAACATCATAGAGTTTTTCCCCTATGTTTTTTTTTGAGCAACTTTACAGCTTCAGCTCTTACGTTTAATTCTTTTACTCATTTTGAGTTGATTTTCATATATAGTGTAAGAAGGATCAAATTTCATTCTTCTGCATGTGGATATCCACTTTTACCAACACCATTTATTGAAGAGACTGTCCTTTCCCCATTGTGTGTTCTTGGCACCTTTATGGAAAATCAATTGACTATAAATACTTGGGTTTATTTCTGGATTTCTATCCAGTTCCGTTGGTCTATGTGTCTGTTTTTATGTCAGTACCATGTTGTTTTGATTATAGTAACTTTATAATATATTTTGAAATCCAGTGGTGTGATGCCTTCAGCCTTGTTCTTTTTGCTCAAGATTATTTTGGCTATTTGGGCTCTTTTCTGGTTCCATGCTAATTTTTGGATTGGTTTTTCTTTTTCTGTAAAAAATGACACTGTATTTTGACAGAAATCACATTAAATCTGTACATTGCTTTGGGTGGTATGGACAGTTTAACAATAGTAACTCTTCCAATCCATGAAAACAGGATATATTTCCATTTATTTGCATATCCTTAATTTTTCATCAATATTATATAGTTTTCAGTGTTCAAATCATTCACCTCCTTGATTAAATGTACTCCTAAGTATTTTATTTTATTTATTTATTTATTTATTTTTTTGAGACACAGTCTCACTGTGTTGCCTGGGCTACAGTGCCATGGCATCAGCCTAGCTCACAGCAACCTCAGACTCCTGGGCTCAAGCAATCCTTCCATCTCAGCCTCCCAAGTACCTGGGACTACAGGCGTGTGCCATCATGCCCGGCTAATTTTTCTATATATTTTTAGTTGGCCAATTAATTTCTTTCTATTTTTAGTAGAGACAGGGTCTCCCTCTTGCTCAGGCTGGTTTCGAACTCCTGACCTTGAGTGATCCACCCGCCTTGGCCTCCCAGAGTGCTAGGATTACAGCTGTAAGCCATCACATCTGGCCTATTTTATTTTTTTGATGTTATTATAAATGGGATTTTTCTTAATTTCTTTTTTAAATAGTTTGTTTTCAGTGTATATAAACGCTACTTATTTTTGTATGTTCAATTTATAACCTGCAACTTTACTGCATTTGTTTTTCAGTGCTAACAGTATTTTGGTGGAGTCTTTAGAATCTTCTGTATACAAGATCATGTCATCAGCAAATAGAGACAATTTCAGATATTCTTTTCCTGTATGGATGCCTTTTGTTTCCTTTTCTTGCCAAATTTCTCTGGTTAGGTCTTCCAGTGCTATGTTGAATAGAAGTAGCAAGAGTGGGCATCCTTATCTTGGTCTTGATCCATAGCAAAAGCTTTCAACTTTTCACCATTGAGCATGATGTTAGCTGTGAGCTTGTCATATATGACTTTTATTGTGTTGAGGTACATTCCTTCCATACTATTTATTTATTTATTTATTTTTGAGACAGAGTCTCACTCTGTTGCCCAGGCTAGAGTGTTGTGGCATCAGCCTAGCTCACAGCAACCTCAAACTCCTGGGCTCAAGCAATCCTTTTGCCTCAGCCTCCTGAGTAGCTGAGACTACAGGCAAGCACCACCATGACTGGTTAATTTTTTCTATATATTTTTAGTTGTCCAGCTAATTTCTTTCTATTTTTAGTAGAGATGGAGTCTTTCTATTGCTCAGGCTGGTCTCGAATTCCTGACCTTGAGTGATCCTCCTGCCTTGGCTTCCCAGAGTGCTACGATTACAGGTATGAGCCACTGCGCCTGGCCCATACCTATTTTTTAAAAGATTTTAACATGAATGGATGTTGAATTTTGTCAAATGCTTTTTCTGCATCTATTGACATAATCATATGGCTTTTGTCCTTCATTTTGTTAATAAAGTGTATCATATTTATTGATTTACATATGTTGAATTATTCTTGCATGCCTGGGATTAATCCTACTTGATCATGGTAAACGATCTTTTTAATGAGCTGTTGAATTTGGTTTGCTAGTGTTGATCTGAGAATTATTGTATCCAAATTAATATGAGATATTGGTCTGTAGTTTTCTTTTCTTGTAGTATCCCTGTATGGTTTTAGTATCAGGGTAATGATACTGCCCTCATTAAACAAGTTTGAAAGTATTCCCTCATCTTCAGTTTTTCGGAAGAGTTTGAGAAGGATTGGTATGAGTTCTTTAAATGTTTGGTAGAATTCAGCAGAAGTTACCAGGTACTGGGCTTTTCTTTGAAGGGAGATGTTTTATTACTTATTCACTCTCCTTACTCGTTATTGGTCTGTTCAGATTTTCTATTTCTTCCTGATTAAGTCTTGGTAAGTTGCATGTTTCTAGGTATTCATTCATTTCTTCTAGTTATCCAAATTGTTGGTGTATTGTTGTTCATAGTAGTCTCTGATGATCCTTTATATTTCAATGGTATCACTTGTCTCCTCTTTATGATTTTGTTTATTTGAGTCTTCTCCTTTTTTCTTTGTTAGTCTAGCTAAAGATTTGTCAGTTTTATTTATCTTTTTTAAAAAATCAACTTTTAGTTTTGTTGATCTTTTCTATTATTTTTCTAATCCCTATTTTGTTTATGTCTGCTTTGATCTTTGTTATTTCCTTTCTTTCACTAAGTTTGGGCTTTCTTTGCTTTTCTTTTTCTAGTTCCTTGTGGTGTAATGTTAGGTTGTTTATTTAAGACATTTTTTTTCTTTTTTGATGTAGGCATTTATTGCTATAAACTTTCCTCTCAGAGCTTATTTTGCTACATCCCATAAGTTTTGGTAGGTTGTATTTCCATTTTTTGTTTGCCTCAAGATATTTTTAATTTCTCTTTTAATTTCCTCTTTGACTTAATGGATGTTCAGGAGCAAGTTGTTTAATTTCCACATATCTGTGAGTTTTCCAAGATTCTTCCTGTTATTGATTTCTAGTTTTATACCATTGTGGTCAGAAGAGATGGTTGATATGATATCAATTTTCTTAAATTTGTTAAAATTTGTTTTGTGGGGGGTTCCAACATTGCAGATTAGGGGTGCCCTCCTGGCTCTCTGCTCCCAGAGTGAAAAGTGAAGAAAGCAGATAGCCACAGCGAGCGATCCGCACTTCCACAGGACCAGCTTCGCAAGCCTGCAGACATCCACCGGGAATCGGAGGGATAAGACCATTTACAGCCTAAAGCAAAGGTGAATCGATTATTCTTCCGTAAAAATCGGGGATTCGGAGGCACACAACAGGGAGGGAGCGAGGCGCGGTTTAAGCCGCTGCCGGCCGGCAGTGGCGCCAGCCCTACCTGGAGCTGAGCAACACCCCCTCCTACACCGAGCTCCACTCCCACGTAGGCCGGGAGGTACCTGAAGTTGGTGAGAAGTGGCAGCGCGGGACAAAGCCGTTGGAGAGGAGACTAGAGCAGGGAACACTGAGTTCTCCAGAGCACACGGCAGCGGCAGTTTAAGGAGGGGGAGGGTCCGAGCCCAGCAACCCCTCTCCGCGCAGCAGGAACCAGAGCCCGCTCGGGCATCTCCCTGCAGAACACTCCCAGGTCAAGGTTAAGGGGAGTTTACACAGAAGGAGGCTTTGACTTTGGATATAGAGGAGGTTTGGGACAGCACTGAGAGGCCAGAGTGCGCTAAGTTAGACTCCTTGATCCATTAGGACCCCCCTCCCTCTGCCCCTCCCGCACCGCTCCCGCCTCCGCACCGCTCCGCCTCCGCATTCCAGCGCTGACTTGGCATCCCAGCGCTGACCTGGGCTCGGGGTTTGAAGGGGAGGCGCAGAGAGAGCGCTGGTACTCGCCCCTGCTCCACCAATTTGATATTGGACGGTCACTTGCTGCACAAGTGGCACTGACTCTGAGCTCAGAGAGTGGACCCTGCCTGGACGGGGCAGTACTACAGGGGAGGTTGCCCTTGGTAGAATTAAGGCAGAGAATCATTGTCTTCTACGCTCTCCTGCGACCCGGAGCCCCGCCCTGGACTCCAAAGTCTCTGTCCCAGCCTTGGGGGCGGAGCTGAGATAGAAACTGTTCTCATTCCTGCCGCTTATCTCCACCGGTGTAATTAAGGAACCAGAAGACAGGGACTGGTGGGTCC
>VSMD01136350.1:0-16657 GCA_008750895.1 Mirza zaza | reverse complement strand
TCTCCAACCCCGGGGCTGCAGACTGGTACCTGTCTGTGGCCTGTTAGGAACTGGGCTTCACAGCAGGAGGTGAGCCAGCAAAGCTTCATCTGTATTTACGGCTGCTCCCCCTCACTCACATCACCACCTGAGCTCTGCTGCCAGTCAGATCAGCATTAGATTCTCATAGGAACACAAACCCTACTGTAAACTGCACATACGAAGGATCTGGGTTGTACACTCCTTATGAGAATCTAATGCCTGATGAGCTGAGGTGGAGCTGGGGTGGTGATGCTAGTGCTGGGGAGCAGCTGCAAATACAGATTATCATTAGCAGAGAGGTTTGACTGCACAGAGACCATAATAAATCAATTGCTTGCAGACTCATATCAAAACCCTATCAGTAAATGACAAGTGACCAGTTAAGCTGCATCTGGTGGCTGGCTTTATAGTGACAAGTGAGTTGATGTACTTCAGTTGAACAGTTGCATCTGGTGTTGGGCTGTAAGTCAGAATCCAACACTTATTTTAGTCCACACACGGACCACCCATTATTTTATTTACCATTTCCATCCGTGCCTCTTTTCCGCACTGTGCACTTATCTCAGTCACAGTGTTGGTAAGCCCACAGCTAACCCTAGCAAACATGAGTAAAAAACAAATGTTGCTGAAGAGCTTCTTTGAAAAGGGGTAAAGACTCAATGATGAGACAGAAGACCAAAGAAAATATCAAGATAAAATAAAATGATAAAAGAAAATATCAAGAATTCTATTTTAATTATGGGTTCATTGTAACAGGTGATTCACATTCTCCAAGCCCGCTTTGTATAATATGTGACAACCAACTAACCAACGAAGCCATGAAACCTTCAAAACTCCTTCGCCACATGGAGACCAAGTGCCTTGCATTAAAAAACAAGACTTTGGAGGTTTCAAAAGAAAAAAACATGAGTATGAAGAATAGAAGCAATTATTGAAGGCCATCACTTCATCAAATGTGTCTGCATTGAAAGCATCATTCTTAGTAGCTAACCATTGCTAAAGCTATGAAGCCCTTTACTATTGGAGAAGAGTCAATCCTGCCTACTGCTAAGGACATTTGCCGTGCACTTTTAGTAGGGATACAGTTCAAAAGGTGACATGTGTTCCTCTTTCAGCTAGCGACATAGCTACACAAATTGATGAAATAGCAGAAGATACTGAGGCACAATTGTTAGAGAGGATTAATGAGTCACGTGGTATGCAATCCAGATTGAGAGTCTACTGATGTTGACAGCAAGACAGCAATGAATGCTTATTTTTGTGTGATATATTTTTCATGAGAATGTGCATGCGGATATGTTATGTGCACTTTTGTTGCCAACCAACACCACAGCAGCAGAACTATTCAAGTCTTTGAATCATTACATATCAGGAAAACTAAATTGGTCATTTTGTGTTGGTATATGCAAGGATGGAGTGGCTGCCATGACTAGATGGCTTTCTGGTTTCACTACTTGGGTCAAGGAGTGTGCTTCTGAATGTGAGTCTATGCACTGTGTCATCCATGGGGAAATGCTGGCTAACCGAAAAATGTCATCTTAACTAAACAATGTTTTGCAGGATGTGATTAAAATTAAATTAAAACCACATTAAAGTACATGCCCTCAACTCATGTCTGTTTGTGTAGCTGTGTGAAGAAATGAATGCAGAGCACACACATTTTCTTTTATACACAGAAGTGAGATAGCTTTCTAAAGGTAGATCACTAGCCAGAGTTTTGGAGTTACGAGAGCTGCCCCAGAGATTTCTTTTAGGAAAACAATCGTCACTGGCAGCACATTTTAGTGACACAGAATGGGTTGCAAAACTTGCTTACTTGTGTGATATATTCAACCTGCTCAATGAACACAATCTGTCACTTCAGGCAAGAATGACAACTGTGTTCAAGTCCGCAGGTAAAGTGGCTGCATTCAAAGCCAAATTGGAATTATGGGGGCGATGAGTGAACATTGGGAGTTTTGACATGTTTCAAACATTAGCAGAGATTTTGAAAGAGCCTGAACCAGGATTTTCTTTCTCCAAGCTGGTGCATGATCATCTATCTCAGTTTTCAAAAGAGTTTGAGCATTACTTCCCAACCAAAATAGACCCCTGAACTGGAAAGGAATGAACCTGCCACCCATTTGTGAATAAACCTGCAGAATCAACTTTGTGCTAGAAGAGGTTCAACAGCTTAAGAACGCAAATGATGGTGGCCTTAAAAGTATGTTTAAGACAACTTCAAATCTCCATACGTTCTGGATTAAAGTCAAGGTGTAATATCCTGAGATTGTCACAAAAGCACTGAAAAGCCTGCTTTCATTTCCAATATCTTATCTTTGTGAAGCAGGATTTTCTGCTGTGACAGCAACCAAAATGAGAATATGAAGCTGACTGGACATACGCAACACACTTTTGGTGTCACTGTCTCCTATCACCACCAGATGGGACTGTCTAATTGCAGGAAAACAAGCTCAGGGCTCCCACTGATTCTGCATTATGGTGAGTTGTATAATTATTTAATTATCTATTACAATGTAATAATAATAGAAATAAAATACACAATAAATGTAATGCGCTTGAATCATCCTGAAACCATCCCACCAGCTCCAGGTCTGTGGACAAATTGTCTTCCATGAAACCAGTCCTTGGTGCCAAAAAATTTGGGGACCACTGTTTTAGGGCATAATAAGGACTTTGCTTGTACCTTGAGAAAGATAGGAAGTGATTGGAAGACTTTGACAAAGGAGTGCATGATCTTGTTCTGTTTGTTGACTAGTATTGATGAAATGTTGACATTTTCCTGGAAAGACAGAATTATAAATATATATCACAACTTTAATGTACTTAGAAGTATGTTGTTATGGGCTGACGTGTTCCTCAAATTCATATGCTGAAGTCTTAATCCCCAGTACCTCAGAATGTGACTCTATTCAGAGATAAGGTCTTTGAAAAGGTTATTCAATTTTAAAAAGGCCATTAGTGTGGGCCCTAATCCAACCTGACTGGTGTCTTTATAAGAAGAAGAGATTAAGACATTCTAAGAGACACCAGGTATACACATAGAGGAAAGACCGTGTGAGGATACAGTGAGAAGGCAGCTGTCTGCAAGCCAAGGAGAGAGACCTCAGAAGAAACTAACCCAGCCCAACATCTTGATCTTGCACTTGCCTCCAGAACTGTGAGAAAGTAAATTTTTGTTGTTTAAGCCACTCAGTCTGTGGTATTTGGTTATGGAAGTCCTAGCGAAGTAATAAATGTGCCTTAGGGAACCATGTAACACACATGTTACTTCTCTGAATCCTTACAACCACCTGTGTTTGTTCTTAGTCCAGGGATGGCAAAAAAGGAAGCTTCAGGACAATGAAATATCTTCCTTGAGGTAAGCAACTAGTTAGGAACCAAAGCAGTGAAGGAAGAAAGAGTAGATGGAGTCAGACAATGTCTAAAATAACCCCACAGATGACTTACTCATTGTGAAAAGGAAAGTGTGTTTTTAAAAGGGAGAGATCTGGTTGTCTCCATCTTAATCAAGGGATTGAATGGTGGTAAAGTATGACACTAAGTATGGATGTGATGTAATATGAAATACTTAAAATATAATGAATGAAATACAATTTCATCTATGATGTATTCTTGTCAAAAAGGTTTACTCTGACTCTAACCACACCTGTACATTGAAATTTTTATTTCTAGGAAATATAAGAGATTGGGGAACATGTTAACCTATACAATTATGAAGAAATAAAACAAATTTGGAATGTGAAACATTTTATGAGGAAACTGGTCTGGACTCTTGAAAAAGTAATGTCATTAAAAAGAATGTGGATGTATAGAGAGAACTATTCTCTAAAATAGCCTAAAGAGTTGTAACATCACACACAATGTATGAATGTAGATTGAATTATTAGAGGGGGAAAAAGAGCTAGAAAACATATTGGTGGCGTAAGGGGGAAATTTGAATATGGACTGAATATTAGATAATAGCAAGGCATTTTTGTTAATTTTCTTAGATGTGTTAGTAATATTATAGTTATGTAACAGAATGTCTTTATTTTCAAAAATTTAAGTGTTAAAGTGTATGTCTGCAATTTATTTTCAAACATTTCAGAAAAAAAGTGTGTATTCATATAGAGAAAGACAACAAAAAAAGCAGCATGTTAGTTGTTTGATCTGCATGACGTGTATACAATGTTCATTGTATACATATATACAATGTTCATTGTACTAGTATACTAGTGTTTTAAATTTTATGTTTATTTGCAAAATTTAATAGTAAAATGTTGGAGATACGAAAGAAAAAAACACTGGCCGTAGAATCTGCTTAAAGAAAGTAGACAACAGCACAAATGAAGAAATGATAGTTAAAAGAAACAGTGGCAACTGAAAGTCATTCTAGGATTGGTCTTTATTAAACTCGAGACAAATCAAAGTGATAATGAAATTTTTTTTTTCTTACTGGTAAGATATATGCTCATGAGACAAACTAAATAAAAACTTTTCTACATCTTCCAGAATTTTAAACTGGTTCATGTTTCTTGCTTCCTCATTGATTATGTAGATGATTATGAAGTTCATCAGATTAAATTTACATATGCAAGAAACATGACCTTCTTTATATTTCTCAAACAATCTGATTTCTGTTTCAGAGTTTCCTTTCCTTTTTCTTCCCAAGTTTTATGTATATTTCAGGACCTCTTGAAATAATAATCAACTCTTAGAGTCTGTCCTAGTCAGTTTGAGCTGCTATACCAAAATACCTTAAATTGGGTAGCTGATAAACAACAGAAATTTATTTCTCACAGTTCTGGAGGCTAAATCCAAGATCAAGGTGTTCACATATTTGGTGTCTGATGAGAGCCACTTTCTCATAGACAGCACCTTTTTACTGTGTCCTCATATGGTGGAAGGGGTTAGCTAGCTCCCCCAAGCCTCTTTTATAAGGGCACTAATTCTGTTCATGAGGGCACCACCGTCGTGACCTTATCACTTCCTAAAGTTCCCACCTCTTAATTCTGTTCCGTTCATAATCAGGTTTTGACATGTGGATTTTGGATGACAGACAAACATTCACAACATAGCAAAGATATAAGAATAGAATTTGGGCTGTTTTCCTTTCTGCCCCACCAAAATGTACATAATCCCAGCTGTTCTTGTATCTCCCACCACACTAGTTGCAACTTTGACATCACTTAGTCTTGTCCGTAGGTCTTCCCTTGTTCAGATCTCTTTCAGCTATTCCCTAGCTCCTCCTCAGAGCATGAGAAACATGTACTTGCTGTCTGTCATGAAGTTCTGGGGCCTCTGGAAATACAGTGGAGCTAAAAAAGGCCATGGTCCCACATAAATCAGCTCATCATTTGTAAGTTATGGCCTGAGTGCCATGCTGAGTTGAAGGCAGAGCTCTGAGATCTCACTATATTTTCTGCTTAAGACTCACATTCCCAGTGTGTGCATATTTGACTTCCCCCTTCCCACTTCCAGGTTGGTGTCCCGTGTGAAATATAGGACATAGGCTCCTCTTTTTCAGGGTCATGATGACATCCAAATTTTTTTGTTCTTTTTCTCTCTCTTCCACCTCACTCTACCCTAGTTGAGGAAAGCTTTACCTAGTTTTGAAGTGAGGAAAAATTGACCATGAATACTTAGGGTATCCTCCCAAATCTTTTGCATATTCCCCAAATTCTAAACTTTGAAACTCAGAAATGAATAATTAGACTTTTGTTCACTGGATTCTACTTGGTAATCACTTCCCTGAGGTTAAGTGTAGTCAGTCCTAGCTGCTGCCTAAATTATAATAGATGAAGAAGGACAAAGTAGAAATATAAGAATACTAAGCCCTCTGTTTTACATATCAGCACATTACTTACATTTTTAAAATCACTGACGTGCATTTATTTATATTTCTGCTAGAATACCATCCTCCCACAAACATTTTATAATTCAGTATATATCAATCCTTTCCAATCATTTTTGACACTAAAGTATCTTAAACTAGTGCAGGCTTTGTGTGCAACCAAAATGAATTCTCTAAAAGAGGGTAACCGAACACAAATATGAGGTGAGCCATATACATAATTTTAAATTTTCTAGTAGCCACATTAGAAAAGTAGATTAATTTATTTTATTTAACCCAATATGTCTAAAATAATATGAACACATAATTAATATTTAAAAAGATATTTTATATTTTTCCATGTTAAGTCTTTGAAACTGGGTGTGTATTTTATACTTACATGATAACTCAATTTGTATAACCCACATTCTAAGTGCTAAATACAGTGGCAATTTTATCAGATACTGTGACTCTAACAAAACACCAGAACCTTCAAAACTGAATGTAGTTTATTCTTCTAGTTGAATTAAAGTTGTTCTGATTTTTATAACATTTTCTCCATTTGATTCATGGGGGCTAACAATTGATAATAAAAATGTCTGTATATCACATACTCAAAAACAAATATAGAAACATGTGTCACAGTAATTCTCTAACTTGAAAAACTGTTTTTATTTATGTTTTAGGTTTAAGCATTTTTAAATTATTTTGGTGTTTATCCACAGTATATCTTGGCAATAGTAATAAATAATAATTATAATTAAACTCTAAATAATTAAGATCACTGTTGATCAGATGATGAGAAGAACTTCCTGGCAGAGAACAGTAGGAAGAAGAAGAGAATGAGAATGAAGAAGCTGAAGATATTTTGAAAAACTAGATTCTTTATTTCAACTCATGGTTTCTGATGGCACCTAGCTGCATTGGTTTTGGGGGACAGGATCCGAATTAATTTATGAAAACTGAAAGAAAGCCTAGCAACTAGAAAATTTCAAATCAAAATTTTGGCATTTAAAAAGGAAATAAAATACCTAAGAAAGCATGGTCTTGCTATTTTTAATGTAGTAAAGCCCCTATCTATGGGGATACATGTAAAAGGCTATCTATATGTGCTTACCTAATGCTCAGATCATATGTTTCTTTCATATCTTAGGTACATAATAAACATTTTCAAATAAATAAACACAACAGAAGTGTAACTTCTTATTGAAACCTGGCACTAAGTGAGATACTAAGTAACTAAGACACAGGTTATAAAAGGTTGAATTCTTAACGTGTTTTTATCAAAAGCCAAAAGCACGGTACTCTTTACCATGAATAATTTATCCAAATTGATCTACCTTATAGTAATTCTCAACGTATTGGCTTCCATAAAATCTGGGATTTGTGCTTTACAAATATCCTTGTCCTCCAGCATCTATGGATTTTTAAATTTTTAGATAGCTATAAAGGTCTCATTTGACCCTGATACATGGTTATCAGGTTGTTTTCATAAATATAGCTTGTGTCTACATAGTACCACAAATGCAATCAAGTTGTAACTAAAGTGTTTTCTTGGCAACCAAACAGTGATGCAGCTAATAATTACATTGGAAATAATTCATTTGTTTTGCTCTTTTCTAAGACCTAAAGATTGTTCAGTAATTTATATATAACCATCTGATCTTATCAGTTGTATAAAACAGATTGTAGAATCATTCACAGTTTTTTAAACTTAGTACTTTATAAGTTTCCTATACCCAATGTATCAAATAGAAAAAAAGAATAAATTTTAACCAAAACTTCCATGTCTTAAAGTGATACAGAAAGTTAATTTTTATTAGTGGAAGGATTGCTTTAAGTAGGTGAGAAATATTTTTCTATGAATTGAAGTAATAACAAAATTGAAGAAATGTTGATTCCATTTAACTAGCGCAAGCCTCTTATAACAACCTGGTTAAATTGTTCAAGGAGTTTTAAAGAAATAATAGGAAAAAATAAAATCCAATGAGAATGAAATGTTGTTTCCAAGAGCTGGTATAATTTAATCTCATTCAGTAAAAGAAAAAGTCCATGACTCTTTCCCAGTAAGGAATCACATAAAACTTAGAAAATATCATTTTTAGCTATATTTTAACTCTGTATAAGAACTCTTCAGCAAGCTTAATAAAGGCCTTTCAAGACATAAATATAGTCTGAAATGGTTACTAAGGTATATTTAATAGATTTATTATTTCCTTTAAAGAACTCATGTAGCTGTCTAAGATTTATCAAATTGATGGATACCAAGAAAATAATCTATGGTCTTAATTGCCAAGTTCCCAAACCATAAAGAATGATACCAGGATCAGAGGGTAAAAAATTACTTCTTTGATCACAGAGTACAAACATTATAGAGTCTTTCTATAAACACATATACATCTATATGAGTTTCTTCAGAGAATTGAAAGCCTATATTAATATTTAACTATAGTAATATTAATAAGTACTCTCTGCTTAAAAAAAATAAACAGGACCAAATAAATGACATCTGAAGTATCTCCTTCATTAAGTTCCACAATTCTATGAAAATTTTAAATTTGGGGAAGAAATTGTTTTTACTTTAGCTTAGGAAAACCTTCTGTTTTTGAAATTGAAAGTTATAGCTTCACCTGTGAGCTAATGACTTTGAAATCTATATCTCTAAAGCCCAAGTTTCTCTCTTTGGAGAAACAGATATGTGCTAGTAGCCATTGAACATCTCAACCTGGTCCTCCCCAAAGCACCTCAAACTCAACATGTCTAGAATAGAAGTTGTGGCCATCTAAAACCATCTCCGCCTTTCTGTATCATTTATCCGTGCACTGGATGCTGCCAGTCCTTCAGTGTCCCACAGCAAAATCTTTGACACTATCTTAAATAGCTCTTTACTAACCACTTTCAATGTTTCCAAAAGTTATATAACAAAATGATGTGAGATAGTGATTGAAGTCTTTTCTTGTGCCTAGAAATAATCAATGGAGCAAGGCATTATAGTGACAATATCTATTTTCTTCAGATGATACTCTCAGTTTTCCCCCAGATTCAAAAGAGATTACCCTGATGGTCTTTATTAACCAGAGTTACCAGGAGGAACTAGAAGAAGAAGGGGTGTTGCTTCTAGAGACATGCAGAGGATCTTAGTTTGGGCAAGTGCAACAAAGTACCATAGACTGGGTGGCTTGTAAACAACAGAAATTTCTTTCCCACAGTACTGGAAACCGGAATTCTGCTATCAGGGTGACAGCATGATTGGGTTCTGGTGAGGGTTTTCTTCCAGGTTGCAGACTGCTGACTTATCATTTTATCTTCACAGTAAAAAGAGAGCAATAGAACTCTCTGGGGTCCCTTTTATAAGAGCATTCATTCCATTCATGAGGGCTCCACTCTTATGACCTAGTAACCTCCCCAAAGTCCTATCTTCTAATACTATTATTTTGGGGGTAAAATTTCAATATGTGAATTTTAGGGGAATTGATCAGTCGATAATGCAGAGTTTAAAGAATGCAATCCTCCCTTCTGCTTCTCACTGCTCATTATAAAGAAGAACATTCAACCTTTCTGCCCCTCTCCTACAAGAATAAAGGTGTCAAAATCTTCCCTCTCTGTACCACACTAAATTTCAGACTGCTGAAGGACACTTATCTGAAAGTTGTTGAGCCATCTAACTGGTGGAACACCTGGTGTCCTTAGGCTGTGAAGAAAGGGTCAGGAGAGAACAGAGCCCCTGAAACAGGGAGTACCAGGAGCCAGTCTTTGTTTCCACACAAGGACAGGTGAATCTAAATTTCCCTTGTTTGGACTGGTGACCGGGGCTTCATTCCTATTTCTGGCTCCGCCAACACCGCCTGGTGGAGGGCCATGGGCATTCAGTAGTTAAGGGGTCCTCAGCAGGAAAAGGCTGTGGGCTGAACAGATCTCCTTCTGGGAAAATAGGAAGGAAAGGGAGCCCTGGAGGAGGGAGGAACTGGCAAATGGCCCACCAAATCTCCCATGTCAGGGGACTGCAAGGGACAGCCTTGTACCAGCCTCTGGATAAAAACAAATGTACTCACAAAAGAGAACCAATCGTTGGAAGTCTGTCTCACAGACTGACTTCCCACAGACAGCAAAAGAGCCAGGTAGCTTTACCCTGAGAAGTAGAGGCCAAGAGAAAGAGAACAGTGCGCCTACCAGTAGCAACTTGTGTTGCTCAAGTCAGAAAATGTCTCCTGAGCCCCACACTCTGCCTCGACAGCTGCCATGGTCCTGAGGGATAACATGGGAGGATAACATGGCATGAAGAAAACCAGCCAAGATCCCCTGCCCTGGTCTGTGCTTAAGGAGTGGAACTTTGAATAGGAGAAAAGGCTGTTTCAAGAACCCAAAGTGTCTAAAATATTGTGCAACTATGCTGAAATGTTATGAAGAGAGTCTGCTTCCCAGGAGAAAAAGTCTATGATTAGAAGCAGTTTTGGAAAGAAAACGCTATTCCATGTTTACATCAGTATCAGTTGAGACATCTTCATCAAACCAATACATGAATAATTAAGATCCTATATATTTCCCAGATCTATTCTTGTCTTTCTTGTCCTGTTGTAACTGCCATAGACCAAACTGATGTGACCACCTCTCACCTCTTAATGAGTTCTCTTTCCTTTCTTCTAGCCTGTTATCTTTCCCCAATTTTCCCAGCATTTTTTCTCCATCCTTTCTAACTTGCAAATCTGATTATCACTCTTTAATGGTTTCCAATTCTTAGCAAATCAAATTTTATCCATTTTGCATGACATTCCAGGAGCTTTATGATCCTACTTCCTGCTTACCCACTCCTTTTTATCAGTTGCTTAAAATTGATACAACTGTAAACCTGAACTACTTAGAATCTCTGAACATTCTTTCCTCTCTCAGCCTATATATGTTTTTATTTACTTTTCCCCTTTGCTTGGAATGCCAGAAAATTCTGCTAGGTAATTCATGAATTTTCAAGAATGACTAAATGCTGACTAGCCACAAAGACTTCTCTGATTCCTTCAGGCTGACTCAACTGTTCTGCTAGATTCCCTCTGAGTTTGGCACATAACATCATTGAAATGACTGCTTCAGTGATTCATTATATATCACGCGATAGTATCAATTACTGTCAAAATTAATTAGACTTCTTTCATGAGGACTTTCAGTTCTTGATATCAGAAAAAGATGTGCTTCTCTTGAATAACTTGTTGGGCTGTAATACAAGGATACTTAATTTTGTATCTTTCTTTAAAGGATAGTAATACCCTCAAGGGCACCCAGTATACACGATTGGATTAATTGCATTTTCTTGAATGAATAAGAGAATGCCAGTATCTCTCTCTTGCTTTGGTCACTAGAAAGCTCAAAGAGAATTTATGGCCCATCTTGAGTAACCACACAGACCCTCACAGCATGTGGTTGCTGTATTAACCTTAATGCTGATTTCACTTCATGTTTTGCCTTTGTGTGTGTGTGTGTGTGCTCTTCATTATACTTATCACTTCACACACTTATTTGTCCTTTTTAAAATATTTCAATAGAATACATGTGCATACCTCATTTTCCTTTTGAATGCAAAAAGGATAAGTCATAAGTAGTAGGCATGCATTCATTATTTGATGAAAGAAAAGTGATGTAAATATAAAACCAACATAATCTGGCAGACTTTAGTAAAATAGAATTTAGTTTTCTTGTAGACATTGTTATGGCAGAAAACAATAAACTGTACTAACTCTGCTTTTAATTTAACTTTCACTGCTATATAAGCTGCAGTCTAACACACTAGAAAAAAAAAATTTTCTTGGGGCCGTGATGTCTTGAAAACAAAATGATCCTTTCTAATTTCATGAAAAATTTGTTATTTTTTATTGTTTTCTATGCATGAGTTATATGCAACTTGACAAATAGTTCACACAGCTCCCAAGGTGAAGAGACACATGACTTGTGTATTTTTCACAAGGCCCTGGGCTCAAAACTAGCATGAGTTAAATACAGCTCATGGCAGTTAATGTACTAAACTATAGATATTATTATTTCTTAAAAAGTATGTCTGATTTCATCAGATTTTCAGTAAAATATATTGAAGTAACAGGCATGAAATTGTCAGAAAGATTATATCATTCTAGTTTTACTACACCAGACACGTTTTTCCATAAGAACAGCCCTGATAAAGACCTGAGATTACAACTTCCCATCTGAATGTTCCCAGTCACAAAGGAAATGATTCTAACATAGGAACTATTTGAGACTTCCTGAAGTGTGCTTCTTGTTAGGTTATCTATACTCTCTATCCCTCAACTCTTAGATAAGAAATTGTTTGCTGATACTGCAGGTAGAGAAAGTTTATGCTTTAGCATAAAAAATTAAAAAAATAAAAAAAAAAACAGATCTGAGGTCATGATTCTTCATACTACTTTTATATTTAGCTATTTGATTTGAAAATGTTTCCAGTCATAAGCACTACTAAAGTTATTTAGTAGTGATGCATAATCTCCTATTAAGAGCATATTCAGTTAGCCTTTAATCAACTTTCCTTTTATGAAATCTACCTAGATGTTAGGCAACAGAAAAGAGCAAGTCAGGGACCTTAATTGGATGAGCATTCTCTGAATAATCAAAAGATTTGGCATTGGATTGAAAGCTTGTATAAGAAATAATTGGTTCTTAACCACTAAGTTTTGGATTTTTTTGAAGTGCAGCCAATTATATTTCAGTTCATGTTCCTGCCAGATTTGGGAATATTTAAAAGGGAGAGGCACTCAGGAAATGGAGAACATTGGCTTAAAAATAATTAAGAATTAGAGTATGCATTATTTAAATCCTGATTAAAAATAAAGTTACTACATTCTGTCAGTGGACTGAAACCCCTAATATAAAAAGAAACAGCCGGGTGCAGAGACTTACACCTGTAATCCCAGCACTTCAGGTGGGAGAATTGCTTGAGGCCAAGAGTTCAAGAGCAACCTGGGCAACATAGTGAGATCCCTGTCTCTACAAAAAATAAATCAAAATAGCCCAGTGTGTTGGCTTGCACCTGTAGTCCTAGCTACTCAGGATGCTGAGGCAGGAGGATAACTTGAGCTCAGGAGTTTGAGGCTGCAGTGAGCTATGATTGTGCCACTATGCTCCAGCTTGGACAACAGAGTGGGACCCTGTCTTAAAAACAAACAAACAAAAAGAAACACAAAATACTTGCCTTGATTCAACCAAAATGCACTTATGTGTCAATCAGTGTTGTAAGAAATTTAACATTTCACCTCATTTAACTTTGCAATAAATCCAGGTGGGACTTATGATGAGGATTATACAAATGAGGAGACTAAGCCTATGAAAGTTTAGGGACTTTCTCAAGGGCTTCTCATAATGCATGGTTAAAGCAAAGGGTTGGGGGCCATAGGTTGAAACATAGCCAGGAAAAAAGAACAATTATGAGCTAGACACGGACCTGAAACCACTTCTACCAGCCCCTAGCTACATGGCTGTGTAAATTATTTAACCTCTTTGAGGATCTGTAAGTTGATAATTATATCTCTTTCTTAGTGTTGTGAGAATGAAATGGGATTGTGCATCAGAAACATAGTAGGTATTCAATAAATGTTCAATATATTATTGAATAATTGGTTAATTAGTGAAAAGTTCTAGCATGGTTTCTAATGAGGATTGAATATATGACTGCCTATCAAATGTAACTACTAATCAATATTATGTAATATCATATTATTAAAGCCACTAAATAATAATTATTAAAGTTTCTAAATAAGCACAGCTATTATTATTACCATTATTAACTTACCAAGCTTGAATTTCAGATCTCAGTGACTGTTTACTAGTTATTCCAATCAGAAATTATAAATATTCAGCCTACCCCATGCAAAATATCTCTCTTCAAAGTTAAAGATAAATGCCATGTATTTGTGCTTTCATCTCTGAAGTTATCTATCTACTTTAAACTCACATTTTGCTTGATCTTTCCTGGTTTATTTTTCCAACATTCTACACAGAGCGACATTTAAAAAAAACAAAAACTTGCCAGTGAGTGTGGCTACCTTACAAAACCTGCCTCTCTCTAATTGGGGCCAGCAATACACCATGTCCCCTTTCTGCTGGCCAGGGGCTATTTCCTTGGTTAGGAGAGATTTGACACTGCCATTTCCAATTCATGAACCCACATGTCACTGTCATAGGCCTGGTTTTGATCTTTGAAGCACCTCTTCCCAAACTGGTTTTCAGACTCTTTGCTTTTAAGGAAAGGAGACCTGGTGCCTCCATCAGATATTATTAACCAGAGGAGAAACACAAATCCTGCCATGACAGATGTGGCTTGTGACATAAGCATGCTGTCGTCTCCCAGAGTCTGGTCAGTCTGAATGGGACAGCCCAGTCTACTGACTGGCACTGCATATGCAGGAAACCAGCTGGACAAAGGGTCGAATCTGTTTCAAATTAGGGAAGTAGAAATACAGTAAGATGATTGCACTGTGATTAAATGACTGAAAACAATTTATCAGCTCAATAAGTTGTCACACTATCTGTCACATAAATGAGACAGTAAAACAGATTTGGTCTATAACACAGTCTGATGAAATGCAAACCGGATCTGATTATTCACTTTTTTTAGATTATCTGCTTTTATTACCTTTTTGAAAAGAATTTCTTAGGTTTAGTAGTCATTCATCAAGAACTCAGTTCTCTCCCTGAGGTCCTTGTATTTTTGCTCTTTCATTTTCTGAATTATTTTAGGAGGAGACAGCTTCGAGACTGTACCCAAAAGTCTGTCATCTTTTCATTCATTTTAAGAATCAATGAAACTTGAAATGCTCTCTACTAATAAGGGCTTCCATTTGTTGAGGACTTATTATGTGCCAGGCTACACTTTTTATAGGCAGTCACATTTAATCCTCATGGCGACCACAGTAGATAGGTTTTATGATCCTCATTTTAAGGATGGAAAAACTGTGCCCAAGAAAAATTAGATAATGTACTCAGTGTCACACAAAACCTAAGTGCAAGATCTGGAATTTAAACCTGGGTCTGTCTGGCTCCAAAGACTATGGTTTTCATCATTTACTCTTCATTTGGATCCAATTCAATTAAAAAATATATATTTCCTGAGTACCATTATCCAATTAGTATGGGGAATTCAGGGTAAGTATATAGCAGATTGAAGTTGGTAGGAACAATACATAAGGTATAGTTTGGGCAAACAGGGCATAATTATTAAAACTGAAGTTCAGTTCAGTTCCCACTTGACTGTTTCAAGCCAATAAAACATAACTATCTAACCGTATGGAGAAAACCTGAAAGTGTGCTACTGAGTAGACAAAAGGGGCTATAGGTATAAATAGCCCGTGCCTTGATGAGATAATTGGAAAATGTTTTCAATTCACCACGGACAACTTCTATTCTGATACTGTATAGCCTGAAGATAAGAGGAAAATAGGCAATTCTTCAATCATTTTGAGATGCACACACACAGTCATTGTGGGGCTATCGATTTGCCGGTTATCAATTTGTTGCATCTTAGCTCCAAATCCACCTGTCTTTGAGCTGGAGCAACACCCTGTAATTGTTTCTCTGCCAGCTGGCACAATGTCCTGTTAGTAAAAGATGCGAGGACCAGGAAGCACTGCAAAAGGAAGGAGTTTCTCTTCTTGTTCAGGTGTTATATATCTTGCTCCAACAACTCACTGCAGCTCCTCTACCTTTGGTGTTAGGGGGCTAAGTGGTGCACCACCTTTCAAAAGAGTTTGGCCAGCACAACCGTGTGAGTCTTGCTGGCTCTGCAGTGGGCAGCTTCTCAACAAGTCTTTTTGTCACCACCGTGGGTGGCTTCCAGCTTCATAGTGACAGTCCGCAGCACTCAGCAACTTCAACCTCTGGTGGGCTCAGTCACACTCTTCAGAGAAGCTGGATCTCAGCCTTGGAGCAGAGAAGCTCTTCCAAGTTTGTTCCTTCCTTGGATATTCTCTCTTTCTCAGCTCCAGAATTAGAAGTTATTCTCTTTATATCTATTATCCCTGCCCCTCCATTACCCTTAAAGCCCAAATACAAACTCCTCCATAATTTTTTTTTTCAGATTCCTAATGTAATTGCCTCTGTTTTCTGAATTTCTATGAATAATTTATTTAAATTTCTCATATGTATCTTGACACTTTTCCCATTATATTTTAACTACAATAATTATGAATTATTTTGCACCACTCATGATGTGATTTTATTCACACCTTGATCTGTTTAAATTTTTTAGTGTTCTGAGCCTCTGAAGGTCCTACTTTGGAAGAATCTTGGCATCTTTTGGTTTGCCCCTGCCACCCTCTGCTGGTATGCAGTGCCACCACTGAGCTGTTGGGGTTTTCCTTCCTCTGCCTATTGCTGTGGTTGCATCCCAGGTCCCAGCCTGGTCTTTTGAAGGAGAGTGGCTCTGGGTGTGATTTCATTCCTTTGTTACCAGTTTGTTAGTGCTTACCCTCCTTACTCAGGTTCCCAAGACCTCAGCTCTAATGCCCAGTCCATTTGGGCACCCAAATAGCCATCCTCCCTCTGCAGCCTTTCTACACTGGAGCCTCTGGATTCCACGGGGCTCAAACACCCACCCATGCAGAACCTGCAGAACTTTTGTCCTCTGTGTCCTGAGAGATCTATCCAACACAGAGAGTTCATTCCACAGTTTGGTGATTCATCTGAAAAGCTTGAGGGTCATTAGAAAAGATTGAACGGGTGGTGTAGCCACCCTGAATGAGTCACTTTCCCATTCCTTCCAATTGAGTCACTCTTCCCAAGGATGGATACAGAACCTCATACACACACACACACACACACACACACACACAC
>VSMD01136344.1:0-32410 GCA_008750895.1 Mirza zaza | reverse complement strand
GGGTGTGGACGGATTGGGTGCTAGTGACAGTTACCGAGGGTGTGGACGGATTGGGTGCTAGTGAGTTACCCGGGGTGTGGACGGATTGGGTGCTAGTGAGTTACCCGGGGTATGGACGGATTGGGTGCTAGTGACAGTTACCGAGGGTGTGGACGGATTGGGTGCTAGTGAGTTACCCAGGGTGTGGATGGATTGGGTGCTAGTGACAGTTACCAAGGGTGTGGACGGATTGGGTGCTAGTGACAGTTACCGAGGGTGTGGACGGATTGGGTGTTAGTAAGTTACCCGCGGTGTGGACGGATTGGGTGCTAGTGACAGTTACCGAGGGTGTGGATGGATTGGGTGCTGTTTGAAAGATTAGAAGCATTTGGAAAAAGGGCTGAGCCTGTTGTTTTCCTCATACAAACTACAGAATAGAAAGATGAACAGGATCTCTTGGTTTACGGGGATGCATGGATGGCAGGGCAGAAATTCTCAACTGTTTATGGGCAGTTTCCTTAGGCTCTTGGGGAGGGGAGGAAGGAGATTTTTATGTTGTCAAAAGGCTGAGAAACACGCACCTAACCTTAATTCTTCAAAATGCTATAATGGATCCCTCCTGGAAGGTAATTTTTCCTAGTTCATAGAGAGGTGACCATTGCTCAGTGCAGTTACGGTCACTTCCTGAGTCCCTGAGCCTCTGTGTCCTCAGAGCCGGAGCCGCCTCTGTGTGTGTAGGGGATTGGATGATGGTGGAGGGAAGGACATGGTTGTGTTGGGGGGGATACGCTGGGATGATTGGAGGCAGGTCGCCAGACAGGGGGTGATGGGTGCTGTCTCTGTATTTACTTGTATAAAGGCTCTTCAATTCATAACTTTCCTTACAAATAGAAGAGGGCTCTTGAAATGGTTTCTTTTCCCCACTGGCTAGGGGGCAGGAGGGATGTTTATGGAATGAGCTCTTTAAACTGGCACTAACTCTTGCAGTTTCTCTAGCCTGGGAGAGGAGACGGTGAAGTGGGAATGGGAACATCCACAGCAGGCCCTGCAGGTAACAACAACAACAACAACAACAACTGCTAACTCTCAGGAGCACATGGCATGCTGGGCATGACATCCTTACAACATGCCACAGGAAATAACCGTACCGCTTACTGCCCCAGTTCCATCTGAGGAAACTGCACTACAGAAAAGAGAAATGACTTGCTCAAGGTCATATAACTTTGAAGTATCTGAGCAAGGATTCAAACATAGCCCCATCCGAATTCAGCACCAGTGTTGCTAACCACTGAACTATACTTCCTGTGCCCTGCTGCTTTCTGGGGTATGTTTTGGTGGGATTGGTAAATCTATCCACAAAGCTCTGTTCTTTTGCAAAATATAAACTCCTGTGGTTTCTGCCCAAAGCTGGACACTCCCACGTCATTCCCCACTTTTCCCTCTTCAGCCCTTTCAGTGTTGTAGTTGACATTTGGGGGCACCAGTTTCTCTTCTCTATGTCAGTATCCTTGGGATGGATCAGGCCAGGTAATATGTCATGTAGGTACACCTGTGTTATGCACAGATGCACACATAGTTGGTGCTAGAGAAATATTTATTCAAGGAATGAATGGAAGGCATCTGCTTCTATCTTCAGATGGGGACATTTTTGTTTTTATGTTTGGTCGTAGGGTTGATTGACATGATGGAGTCATCTCGTACTGTGAAGGTGGACATTCTACATTGGTCCCCAGTTTTGGCGCAAGCTCCTTGCACCCAGGACCCCACTCTCTCCTTCTTCACCCCTTCCTGGATGAGGCTGTCCCTCTGTACCTGCCATGCAGCTTCTTATCTGTCTTGCTGGCCTTGCAGGTGGGTGGTGTAGATGCCAGTGATGGGAAGAGGAGAGGAAACAATGAAGGATTTTGGTCTTTCCTGGTGGCTCAAAGGGGCTATAGGAAGATACCTCACCCCACCCCACCCCCAGCTCTGGCTGAAATGCTCTGAGAATAGACCTGGGAGAGAAGTAAACCAAGGTGGTGAGAACATAACAGAGGCCCAATCGACATGGTCTTAGCCCAGTGTTTTGGTGAAATATTAGAGATTTGCTGAGAGACAGAGGGAGAAGCAGATAATCCACTGTGGGTCTCTGTCTACACTGGAGCAGTGTACGAAGGCCCTGAAACAACACACACACACCCCCTTTATCTCTACTGCACTGTAAGCTTCAGATATTCCATATAGACATCTGATCTTATGTCTCTTGTAGGGACAGCAATATAAAATATTTGAGACCAAAATAGCTCCAGGAAATGTGGGATGTGTGGTTGCTTTCAGATAGACTACAAACATATTTCCAGAAGAATTTTGCCGTGTGGACAATATTTGCTTCTGTGCTCCTCACCTGTAACTACCTTTCTTCCCTCTCCATCCCCACCTACACGAGGGGGAGAAATCAGCTGGATTGTTCAGCTGGTTCCCACAGACACACAGGAGCACACACACACACATGCGTGTGCACTTATACAATCAAGTACGCACGGGGACAGAGATCCATACACAGCTCACCTGGACACACACGCACACACTTGTAAACACACAGTGAGGGTACACAGAGATGCCAGCTATACACACATACACATCTCTGCACTAACCATACGCACAACAGCCACGCTCAACACATGAACACACACACACTTGCTACAAGTAATCCTCATGTGACTAATCACTCCTTCGTGTGCGTGTACGTGCATGTGCGTGTGTGTATGTGTTTGCGTGTCCCCGCACCCCCCTGGCAGGCGCACGCCGGCCAGCCACCACTTGAATTAGCACCAAAGGATTATGGGACCCTGGGCCATTAATCTAGGTGACAAACAGGACTCAGAAGGCATATTTGCACCCCGAAATTGAAAAGATTAGGCCATATTTGTCAAGGATTGGTAGGGCTTTATCGCCTCCACGGCAGATGCTGTTAAATATTCATGAGCCGCATAAGTGGGAGAAGCCCTAGCTAGACCTGACGACTTTCAGCTGTAGAGAGAGAGGAGGGGGAGATTTATCTGAACTCGGCACGGGATGAAAGGTACGGGATCATGTACCCTCTGTCACCGGGCACAACACGCCACTGTCGGGGGTGGGGGCTGGGCAGGGCCTCCCGAGTTTTTTTGTGAAGAAAAGGGGGCTCAGGGGTAATGGGGGAAGTGTCTTCTCCGGGCTTTTATCTGGCTGTTTGCTGGGTAATTGTTTACTTGCCTGCCGGCCCCCAGAAGATGGGGAGCTCCCTAGGCGGGGGTGCACACGACTGCTGCAGCCCCCCACTTGGTTGCGTCCCCAGCGTCCGGCCTGCGCCTGGCACTCGGGCAGCAGGGATTTGGCAGTGAGTAAACGTCTCCCGATCCTGGACGTGCCCCCTCCAAGGAGAAGCGTGAGGGTCTCACCTCTGGATCCTGGTGCTGGTTCCGAGGCCGTCCCGGAAGCCAGTCTGGGCATATGCGCTCACCACCGGGATTAAGAGAGGGCGTCTCCAGTCAGACAGGCCCAGGCGTGAACGCGGGGTCACTTGCTTCTCAGTCTGGGGAGCTTGAACAGGCCACCGAGTGGTCCCCATAGCGCTTCGTCTTCATCTGGAAAATGGACTCCGTAACTATAGCGCCTCCCTGGCTTGTTGGAGGGTTAAATCAAGCTATGGGTGCCTACCGTACAGTAAGTGCTCAATAAATGGCAGCTGTTAGCGTCAGGAGACTGATTTGCGGGGGGCTGACTCTGTGCCAATTGACATGCTCAGCAGGGAACCCGGGCATAGGGCAAAAATTAGATGTTGCATCTGTGCTGTCCAATAAGGTAGCTACTGGCTTTTGATCTAAAGTTAAATTAATTGAAATGAAGAAATTCAGTTTCCCAGTTATACTAGCCACATCCCAAGTGCTCAGGAGCCGTAGTGGCTGCCATATTGGATGGCACACGTATAGAACGTCCCCGGCATCGCAGAAAGTTTGCATGGATGGCGCGACGTGTGATCTTCTCCAGCTCGGGACAGTGAGGATTCTAGTGAGGTCGCTTGGCCCAGTCTTGCTGGATTTAATTTGAACTTTGGAGGAGAAACATGTCAAATATGTTTGGCAAACCCTGGGTTAGAACAAGTGAGATCGATTTCTTTCCTGAGGGACTTGTCAGAGCCTTCAATATGTCTTGAGTGCTGTGGACAGGGTCTGTGAGATTTCCTGCGTGGTTTGACCACAGAGCATTCTCCTACTTCGGAGCATGTCATGGGAGTAGAGTTCCCTGGAAAGCACTTTGGGAAACACAGTAATAACACTAATCCCCTAAGAGGTGTGCTTGATGAAAAATGGATGAATATCTCCTGGGGGGGCATTTATACTTACGTATTTCATTATAATTAGCTCTGTGTGTGTGTGTGTGTATCAGTCGTGCCTGTTGGCATGAGCTCTAAGCTATCCTCAAAGCCCAGCATGGTGCCAGGCACACAGAATGTCACTCATTCATTCAATGAACATTCATGGAGCACCAGAGCAGACACTGTCATGGCCTTTACTTCTGCCTGGGGTGGGGGGGGGATGTTAGCTCTCTGCCCAAGCGCTTTATTCCCGGCTGTGGGAGCAGACTGGCTGGACAAGTAGCCTCAACCAGCGACAGACCGATACTCAGCCTTTCTCATCCTGTGGGTGGAAAGGAAATAACCCTGAGGTATGTGCTCTCTGTCTCTGAGCTCCCCGGCGGGGCTGAGCTCCAGTCACCCACAGTGGGGACTGTTCCCTGTTCCATAGTGTCCTCTGCATTGTCTCCTTCTCTTCCTTTTGACCTCCCCACTCCTGTGAAGTTTGGGCCATCTCCCTCCTAAATAAACCGCTAGCATCTGAATCCCCCAGCGGGGAGACCCCAACCAAGACATGCCACACATTTCCCTCATCCTGAAGCCAAGCCCCGACACGTCCGCTCAGACACGTTAGCGAGGGTCTCCGGATGCCTGTCTAGTGGCATCTCCTGCATACCTGCTTTGTCCAAAATGGATTGCTCAGTCTCTGAAGGATGTCCTCCTGCCAGGCACGCCACCACCCAGATAGCCCAGCCTGCCACACTGCTCTCCACTGCTGAAGACAATCTCAATGTGGCCTCTCATTCCTAACATGATCCTCCTTGGATGGTGGATTTTGATGAACACCCAAACACACACACACATGAGACCCCCAAAGACTGAGCTGGGGTTTACACCCTCTATTGAGTTCCCAGTTATCACGTAGTTCCTTAAAGAATGTCTGTTCAAGACAGGACTTCTGCAAGATGGCGGGTCAGGGCTTCGAGAAGGGGGCAGGGCAGGGAGCGTGGAGGGCTGCCGCTGGGCTGGTGTGGGGCTTTGTTTGGGCCGTGATTTTGCCCAGAGAAGAGACGGCTGAGGTTGAAGGTTGAGTCCATTTCACTGTGGGTGTGGTGGAGGACGCAGAGGCAGCAAAGCTCTCTGCTGAGAGTAGACTGGGACCAGAGCAGGGGAGGTTTAGGTGAGACCCAGGGACTGTTTCCCCAAGTTTTGAATGAAATCTCTTCCCTCAGATACTTTTAATGGCAGGATAGGCTGCAAGTAACCTTGATCCACTCTCAAAGGCATTGGATGGGATCCCTGAGGGTAAATATGAACACGCCAGACACACAGAAAGGACCAGAAATGACCGCATCCATGAAACGGAAGGAAACACCCTCAGTCAAACATCCAAGTGTTGGTCAACACATTGTCAAACCTCTGGGTCTTCGGAACATCTGGATTTAAGGCTGGTGTTCCGTCAGGTCTCTAGTAACCAAACCCCAGCTGTGTGTCCTTCCAGCTGTACAACCTGAGTAGGTTATCTTGCCTCTCTGTGCCTCAGTTTCCTCATCTATAAAAAGTGGATAAAAGTACTACCCACCTCATTTGGGTCTTGTGCCTATTAAGTGAATGAATCTATGTAAAAACAGAGCAATGCCTGGCACATCTTAATACATTTTAACGATTATTATTTGCTAGGTATTTAACAGACGTGGTTACGATCATTCTCATTTAATCCTCTAGTTTAACCCTCTGGGAGGTGAGATGATTTGATTTTACAGATGAAAATACTGAGGCTCACAGAGGTTTAGGAAATGTGCGCAAGGTCACACAGTGGATAATTTGGTGTACTGGCATTCACCCCCCATGCAAAATCCTTGTCCTTTTCACTCCCTGGCTTGAGGCTTTGGGGAAGGAGGGAGGGGAGGTGGTGAGGATACCAACAGAGACCAGATCCGCATGGTCTCAGCCCGAGCTTTGGTGCCATATGGAAGCTTTGCTGAGAGTCCGAGAGGCGGAGCAGACCATGCGCTGTAGCTCTGTCTACACTAGAGTAGAACCGAGGTACGAGAGCCTCCTCTTCCCCCCATTTTATCTCCTCCACTGGACTTTGAGCTCCAGATAGTCCACGTAGACATCTGATCTTACGTCTCTTGCGAAGGCATTATAGGACGTTTGGAACCAAAATGGCCCCAGAGAGTGTGGGGTGTGCGGCTCCAGAAGGATTTTCCCCTGTAGACAATATTCTTTGTCGTCCCCACCAGCGACTGACATTGCCCCCTCTCCATCACCCCCTACACAAGGGGGAGAATCAGATTAAATATTTATCTGGCCCACTGCCCCCGCCCAACAGATACCCGTAGGAGGGAGGGGAGTCGGAGTGCAGAAGTGGAGCGAGGAGGGACATCGCCAACAGCAGTCCCTACCCTCCCGGCGTGGCCTCGGTGGCCCTTTCCTCTGTCCACGTCCCCCGGCTGCTGTCCCCCTGAAGTCCAGCCGGGCCCCCACCCCGGGGTGTGCGGGAGCGAGGGGAGCGTGCGGGCAGAGCGGCAGCGCAGGGTGGCAGAGATGTGTGTTCGTCCTGGTGACACAGCGAGCTCTCTCACCGGCAAAGTGTCTCGTGATCTATTTCCCCTGGTAGTGATTTCAACAACAACAATAACAGAAAATCCATCATTTCCGTAGCGGGGAATGGAGGGCGGTGGGGGTTTGTTTTTCTTCTGGTGTGGACAGAAAGCTCTTTATTCTGTCCTTGTTTGGGAAGACTTCCTGCCAGAGGAGCCCGGCCCAGCTCCGGGAGCGGGGGCCGGGCAGAGGACCGCGATGAAGGGACGGTGGTAGCAGTGGAGCCCGGACTGCACCTGCGACCTTGACAAGCAGGGCAACTCCTCACTCTGCCCCTCTCCAGAATGGGGAGAACCGCCCAGCAAAGCGACAGAGAGGCAGGTAGAACAGGCAGCCTTGGGAATCACAGATACTGTCACCAGCAATGAAAATGATAATGAACCTAAAGCAGGCATGACACTTGGGCACCATAATCACAGGTTTCACGTTCCGGGTACTTGCCTGGTGCCAGGGGCATTTTTGCATTTGTGATCTTTTGGATCTTCCAGTTAACCCCTGCAGAGTGAGGCCTTTCCTCCACATCCGTCTCCCACATAATGAAATAATGGTTCAGAGAGGGCAGGTGACTTGCTCAAGATCACACAGCATGCAAGTGGTATCATCGGGATTCAAATGCGGGTGTCCTTAAATCTAGACCTTGTGCCGTTAATCCACTCAGCTAATGGTTCCCAAAGTGTGGTCCCTGGGCAGCAGTATAGGCATCCCCTGGAAACTGGTTAGGAATGCAAATTTTCAGGTTTCACCCCAGACCTGCTAAGCTGTGGGAGGGGGGTCCCAGCACGCTGTGTTCTAGCAGCCATCACCCCTTCATGTGATCCAGAAACGGAGGCACCCAGTTTAAGAGCCTCAGGCAGGAAAAGAAGCTAGTCCCTAGAGTCCCAGCCCAAGGCTATTTCCACGGGCCCTGGTATAGCAGGAGCTGGCAGGGTGGAGCTGGAAAAGCCCAGCCTAGAGCTAGGAGACCTATTCTGCAGGTGACAGTCTGAATGTGGACCCAAAGCCAGGACCCACCTGCAGGCTCAGGCTGGGGTCCCTCAGGCTGGTCACCAGGACCAAGCACACCCAGCCCCAGGTCTAATCTCTGTCCACTTGCCCTCTAGAGAGCTGGCCTTCTGGTCAACCTTTGCCCTCAGCCATCCCTTGGGCAGGGAACACGAAGAGGGAAAATTCTCTTTGCCCTCTAAATATAATCCTGTGTAATTAAGCAGAAGGAAATCACTGCGGCTGCTGGCCTGGAGAAATCTAAGAATTATGAACCCCCTAGACCAGGGGTCAGCAAATTCATATCTGAGGGCCAAACTCAGCTTACAGCCTGTTTTTATAAATAAAGTTTTATTGGAACACAGCAGTGCCCATTTTTGTACATATTGTCTTTCAGCTCACAATGAATGGCAGGTGTCGAATAGTTGCAACAGAGGCCATGTGGCCTGCAAAGCCCCAAATATTTACTGTCTGGCCTTTTGCAGGAAGTTTGTCAGTCCTGGTCTAGATTGAAAACTCCACGAGGGTAGAGACTGTGCTCCAGGCTTGAGTGGGCTGAAGGGAGGGGACAGGGTGCTGGGACAGGCTGGGGACGCTGGGAGCCCGGGCGGCAAGTCGTGCCCTTCCCTAGTGGCTGACTCGCTCACCGCTGTGTCCCCAGAGTCTAGTGCAGCGTCAGTAGCCAGAGGACTCCGTGAATATTTAGCAAATGAATGCAAAGCATGCCTGGATGGTCCTCTGCTCCACTGAGTCTTGCCCCCTCCGGCCTCAGTTTCCACGTCTGTGGAATGACCACGAACAAGGTCTGTTTCAGGAGTCCCGGGTCTGTGAGTGCTGGGAGGGGTTTTCTGTCGTTTAGGGGAGGCGGACGGGAGCTGAGGGCTGGAGGGCTGATTCAGGAGCAGAGAGGAACCGGGCGCAGCGTCCGCCGCCCACACAGCATGGGGAGAAGACGGAAGAGAAGCTGCCGAGAGGACACGGAGTCAAGAGGGGTGGCTGGAGAGGCTGGCGGCGGCGGGGAGAAGACAAAGGGGAAGGATTCGGAGCAGGAGGCAGATGGGAAGGAGTGGCCCCGGTGGGACGGAGGGGGCCGGCCACAATCACAGGCCCAGCAGTGGAGCGTGAGGCCACAAGCTTTCCGCGGAGAATGAGGCAGGGGAGCTAATGAGCTCAAAGGCGCAAAGGACGCCTGCGCGCTAATTCCTGCTCCCTGGGAGCAGCCGGAGAAGGCAGAGAGGGCCGGGGCCGGGCTGGGCAGCTGGGCCCCCACTCAGGGGCTCGGCCAGCTAGTCAGCCGCCGGCTGGGGCTTCACGCCAGGCCCGCCGATGCCCTGGCCAGCCTGCCTGCCCACCTCGCGCCCTGCTGCCTCCGGCCTCGGGCGGGGGAAGGAGGGGTCATCCGATGGCTTGGTCCCTGGAGCAAATGTGGTGACAGCCGCGTGCTCACCTGGATGGTGAATCGGCCCAGTGGCTTCTTCGAGCTCGGGCTCAGACAACTGAGCGCGTCTCAAGCTTTCAAAAATATCCAGCTCTTCAAAATTGTGCATGGTGACAGCCACCAGCACAATGATAAAAAGAACAGTGATGGGGACAACACGAACTTCCTGTTCCCCAGCGCCTCCTAGAACCTCAGTAGCGCTGTGAGGTGCACAGGGGTTACTGTAGCTAGAGGTTTCCATCCCCGGCACTTTGAAATTTGGGACCTCCATAATTCTGTGTTGTAGGGGGCTGTCCTGTGCGTTGTAAAATGTTTAGCAGCACTAGATGCCGGTAGCACCCAGTCGTGCCAAGCAAAGATACCTTCAGAGATTGTCAAATGTCCCCTTGGGGGTAGGGGGACCACTGCTTACGTCCTATTTTACAGATGGGAAACTGAGGCCCAGAAAGGTGAACACTGTGCATCTTCTAGGACTGAGCCTCAGACTTCAGCTTTCAGCTTTCTCCTCCTCCCATCCTCACCAGCTTTTGTTATTTATTTTGCAGACACGGAGTCTCGGATCTTTTTCTTTGCATACGTTTACAAAATTGGGGTCATACTGAATATGCCGTCTTGTAACTTGTTTTTTCTCCTTTAACAACCTAGCACGTACACGGTTGGGTGAGAAAAGTTGCCTATTGGTGTATATAACATGACACCCCTCGTGTCAATACACACAAGCACACACACACACACTCTCTCTCTTCTGCATTCATACATGCATAAAAACGTTCCAGAAAGATACAGACAGAATTGTGATCAGCAGTTTCTTCTGAGGAGCTGGCCTGGGGCTGTGGGACACTTCTGCGCTGTTTGACTTTTTATATCCATCACACATTTCTTTTTAATTTAAAGAACTAATAAACCAGTACACATATTCCTCTTGGACAGTCGATTGATACCTACAACATGAGTTTTTGCATATTGCAAGATACTCCATTGCATGAGGTACTGTCATGATTTTACCATTGTCAAAGCATTGTTAACCATTGGTAATCATTGTCTGACCATAAACAACGCTGCAGTGAACATCTTCTGCTCATGCGTAAGAATGGAAGCTGGAGCTCCGCCCCTTTGGAAGTGCTTTATAGCATTATCTCATTAATCCTCTCAGCCACACCGTGGGTGGATATTATAGTGGTCCCCATTGTACAAATTAGGAAAGTGGGGCTCCGAGAGGCTGGGTAACTCGTTCAAGGTCACCCAGGAGATTAGTCAGCATTAGCGAGGTGTTAAAGAAAAATTAGTTCTCAAATGAGATTTTTCTCCTTCCCGCGATCCACAGGATTGAAAGGGAATGGAAGAGAGCGTCACTGTCCCAGTGTCTGATTCTCAGAGCTAACGTGCACACGAGTGGTCTGGGGCCCTGCATGGCGGGGGGAGGGGCGGGAGGCGGGTGTGGCTGTCGGGGTAGCTCCAGGAATCCTTGCTACGAACCGTTCCGGCTCCTGACTTCTCAGGTGGTCACACGAATCTGCATGTGGCGAAATTGCACACACACACACACACACGAGTATAAATTAAAAGTAAAGCAAAAAGTGAAACTGGTGGAATCTGAATCAAGTAAGTGGATGGTACCGATGCCAATTTTCCGATTGGGATTTGTACTAGAGTTCTGTAAGCTATGACCATCGGGGGAAGCTGGGTGAAGGGTATTCGAGCTCTCTCAGTATTGCTTCTCACAACTGATTGTGAATCGACAGTGATCTCAGCATAAAAAAAAAATCACCCTCCAAACCAGATTCTAATTTGGAATGTCTATGGTAAAGCCTAGGACTCTGCTTTTCTAAAAAAACAACCCCATAAAACTCCCAAAGGATGCTGCTAGATAGCAACTAGCCAGGGTCTGGAACTATTGCTTCCCAATATTTGGTGACTACTTGCCATAGGTGGCTACTGAGCGCTTGAAATGTAGCCAGTTCGAATTGAGGTGTGCTGTCGTGCAGCACACATGGAGCTTTGAAGACTTAGTATAAAAAAGAGAATGTAAAATATTTCATTAGTAATTTAAAATATTTTTTACATGTCAAAATAGTATTTTAGACACATTAGGGTAAATAAAATAGATGATTCAATTTCACCCACCCCATTTTTTCAAAATGACACTATTAGAAAGTATATTTGTGGCTTGCATTATATTCTGTTGGGCAGCTCTGGGCTAGAGCACTGGGAGAAGACGGCATCAGGGAATGAAAGGGGTGATCAGAGAGGTAGGAGGGCGTTTGTCCATTAGTCAGTCAACAAACAGCTCCTGAACATAAGTTATGTGCCCTGGCTGAGCCAAGCAGCCGCAGACTCTGACCTGGAGGAGCTCGCAGTTTAGAGTGGAATAACCCAGTGATTGTGGGAGACACCGGAAGCAGGGAGAGGGGGTTTCAAGGAGAAAGCAAAGGGCAGTGAGAGAGTTGGAGGCTGTGGGGTTATGGCAGCTGCCTTCCCAAGCTGCGTGCAGGCTGACGTGGGTGAACAGTGAGGCTGATTATTTTCTCAGGCCCACGCGCTGGACTAAGTGATGTCTGCACACTGTCTCACTGAGCTGTCAACTGGACAACCCCACGGGCAGGTAGTGACATTAGCTCCATCTTAGAGCCGCAAAGGAGAGCTCAGAGAGGTGACGTGACCTGTCCCAGCTTGCACAGCTGGGGAACAGCTGAACAGGGATTGGAACCTAGTTCTGCCCGACTCTTGACCTTGTGTGCTGGGCTGATGAGGTGCCACTTGTCCTTGCCGGGGAAACGCAACAGCGCATCGCTTCCCGCAAACCCACGGCCGCGGGGCTCTGCCCACGCCAGCTCTCCAAAGCCGAGAGTGGGCTCCCCTCCCTGCGACCTTGGCTGGGACCCCCGCCCCGCTGATGTCACTGGAAAATGTGACCCTTCCCCACCTCCAGCCCCACTTCCCCCCCGACCGTGGCTTTTGGCTGTCTTTTGGGGTGGGGCTGCCAGCCCCGCCTGTCCCTGTGGCCACAGCAAAGTTGGAACCCAAGTCACCTCCTCCTCCTCCTCCTCCTCCCCCGCCCCCCCGCCACCCTCCCAGCCGCCTGCCACAGTCCCCAGGCCTCCCTCAGCTTCAGCGCAATTTAATGTCTCACCGAGCTGTCCCTATTTGACAAACAGGTGATTTTGCTAACGAGGAATAAATGAGATCCACAGGATGAGAGGGGGTGTGTGGCAGCTGGCGTGAGGGCAAGATGCGCCGGGTTTATTAAAATAATATCTGGCCACATGCTCAGTGCTCGGGGTCGGGGGGTGGGGGGGGGAGCACAGCGCATCTCCCTCTGCCGCCTCCCGCTCCTCCTCCCACTCCTCCCCACCTGCCACCCCGTCCCTGTCCCCTCAGCTCCCGGAGGGGTCCTCACCCCACCCAGGCTGGACAGTGGGTGCGGGCGCCTGCCCATCTGGGGGGCCCTGGGGGTGGCGATGTGGGAAGTGGGGTGTGTGAGCGTTTGCAGGTGCGAGTGTGAGTGCACGCGTGACAGAGACTGTGTGGTCACGTGCACAGGTGTGTGCTATGTGTGTGACTGTGGGTAGTCTGCACAGGAGAGGCGTGTCTAATAGAGAAGAGGGCAGGGGAGAGGGAGGGGGAGGGGAGGGGAGAGACAGAGAGAGAAGACCAGGAAGCTTTCCAGGAAGCCAGAGTGAGAGAGACACAGAGAGACAGAGGCGGGACATTGAGAGTCACGGAGCTGGGCACATGGAACGCTAAAACGATGGAGACTGGGAATTCCAGCAACTCCGCACAGGGAGGAAGGGAGGGGAGGAGGAGGGGAGGAGGGGAGGAAGGGAGGGGAGGAGGGGAGGAAGGGAGGGGAGGAGGGGAGGAGGAGGAGGGAGGAGGGGAGGATGAGGAGGGAAAAGAGGAGGAAAGGAGGAGGAAGGAATCCAGAAGTGGAGCCAGAGGGGACAGGAAGGAGGGAGAGGGCAGGGTTTATGGCAGGGGAGGAGGAGGGGACAGCAGGTGGCCAAGAAGAGGCACAGCGAGAAGCCAGGAGCCTGGAGCCCTGGGTGGGGCTGGCTCTAGGTTCCCGCTGTGTCCCCTGGCTGGGCCCAAGTGTCCCCTGCCTGCGAGGTGAGGGCCGGAGCCCGAAAGGAAGAGAGTGGAGTTGGGGTGGGGGAGGGGCGCATTTCCTATGCGCTGGGGCGCTGGGTGGACGTGTGACCCCAAGTCCCCACTGGCAGCTGGCACGCTGGCACCAAACCAGCAGACGGGAGCGGTGGCAAGGGCAAGGCCGAGGGCCTCCGTGGGCTGAGGACGGAGCGGGCAGTGGGGCTGGCTCTGGCCTGGTGTCCGGGAGCCGGGAGGTGCGTCCTGCCCTTCCCGACTCCCTTCCTGCTTTGCGCACACTGTTCCCTCTGCCGGGCTCCACCCTCCGGCCCAGGACTCCCCTCTCGGAGGCTGTCAGAGCCCAGGGAGTGAGAGGCCCACAGGGGGGTGGGACGTCCTGGAGGGCTGCCTGGCGGAGGTGAGGCCGGAAGACAGTGTCACAGGAGGCGATGGCCTCCGACTTCAGACATCCTCGTGCCCCTTTGGCTCCACGTCCACCTGCCTGTGACTTAACGCTGTTCTCAAATTCAACCAACCCCGCGTACTTAAACAAATGGATTCAGGAAGGCGATGTGTACATTACAGTGACAAATGGAATCCCAGTGTCACTCGATGGGCCCGTTAACATGTTTTCTAACAGAAATCTATTTTCCTGGTGACTCATGGCATTGCAGCATGCTGGTCTGGGAAGGTCTTGGCACCGGGGACCCACCCTGTCTTCCTGTGGGCAGGACGAGGTTCACCCTTGACCTTCTCAAGGCCCCCACCAGACCCCTGCTCTGAGCCCGGGGCACGGCACACAGTAGGTCTTCAGGAAGGGTGTGAAGAGCCGCTAGTATCTGCTTCTGGGAGCATCCACCTCCCCGGGGTGGAAGCAGCAGCAAGCACACCCTGCCTGCCGCCCTCTCTCCCTCCCCTGACAGCTTTCCCGTCTCCTCTCGGCTGTCTTCCTTCCCATCCATCATTTCCTCTTTTCCGTTCCCTCCTCCAAGCGCACGCCCCCATCATTCTTGCTAACTTCCATCCGCACTGGCCCCAGAGCAAACGGTCTCGCCAGGCGTAGGGGAGGGCGGTGACTTGGGCATGCAGACTGGAGACAACCCCGACAGGTGCAGAGCTCTGTCGGTCGGTGGGTACCCCAGGAGCCTCCCTGTCCCCTCAGCTCCAGCCCTGTGCCCCAGGGTGCAGGGTGTGGGGCAGGATTTCCATCTGGGATTTCCCAGGGCTTCCTGTCCTAAGCGACACCCCGGCACTAGCCTTTAAGAACGATGCTCAGCGTTATACCATAATACTCTATCGGAAGCACTTAGCCACATTCAGATCTTTAAAAAGTAATTTCCAAAATCCTACATGAGCCAAACTATGACAAAACAAAGCAAAACACTCAGGCATAGAGAACAGCCTGGGAAGACATGAACTATAATGTTAATGTTGGTTTTCTTTGAGTGGTGGCACTCTGAATAAAACATATGTACTTTTCCTCTTTTGTTCTGTATTTTCCAAACGTTTCTTAGTGAGCATTTTAAAATTAACTCACGGTTTTCAAGTGGCTATGCATCCGTATATCTGCTTAACGTATTAAACACCAATTCAATAGTGCTATTTTGAAAGTAATTTATTTTCATGTCTACGTTATATTTCTTTCTGGAGTGGGTAATACATACATGTGGTTTGTATTTCAAAAGGTACCAAAAAAGTATAAAGCAAAACTGCTACCTGTCCTCCTCCTCCCTGGACACCTGGCTCCCTGTCCTGGGGTGGGGGGGGACACAGTAGCACCTGGCCCTTACGTGTGCTTCCAGCTTACAGCATTAGGTTAGGAATTCAGAAAAATAAAATACATACACCTTTAAGAAAAGGGATGAGTCAAGGTTTCTTAGTGCCACTGAGTTTTCCTTTCTGCTTCAGGAGAATTCAGTCCTGGTCCAAAGGTTTGGAATGTCCCCAGCCTGGGCAGGTGGTCTCTCTGGCCGTCGTCCTGCTCCAGAGCACGTCCTGCCAGCCCTCCTGGACTCGCACACTGGCCAGGACCCAAAGTACCCCTTTTTCTTTCTCAAATACTCTATTATTCTGGATCACAGAAAGCAGTGCCTAATTTAAAAACCTTCTGGAAACACGTAAGATAGAACATTCACTGTCATCGCACCCTCAGACATAACGAGTATTTTTCGGTTAATATTTTGCTGTACTTTGAATGTGTCCCCCCAAGTTGACGTGTTGAGAACCGAAGCCCCAGTGCAGTAGAGTCGAGAGGCAGGAGCTCTAAGAGAGGATTATTTCTTCGGGGCTCTGCCCTCGTAAATAGATTAATGTTGTTATTGTGCACGTGGGTTTGTTGTGAAAGCGAGCTCAGCCCTCTCCTGCTCTCTGTCGCTCTCTGTCACCATGTGATGCCTCCTCCCATGGTATGATACAGCAAGAAGGCCCCCACCAGATGTGGCCCCTCAGTCTCGGACCTCCCAGCCTACAGATCCGGGAGCCAAGCGAACTCCTGTTCCTTATAAATTACCCAGTCTATGGTGTTCTGTTACAGCAGCACAGAACAAACTAAGACATATTTCTCCAGCTTTTTCTTTCTGGGTGTGTACTTTTAGAAAGTGGAGGTGGATGGAGTAGAGTGGGTGGCATTTTCCCATTTTTCACTTAATTTATCTTCATTTAATTTATCTGTCATGCTGTACAGAGAGATCTATTACCAAGATCCATTTCTGAGACGTGGTTTGGGGTAAGAGAAGGGCAACCCTTTGTGCTCTGATGCCCCTGGTTGTTGTCTGCTTTGGGCAGGGGCCAGGACTGGTGAGGTCTAGGTTTCTGATGTTCATGGCCACGCTAGGGTACCCAAGGTACGGGATGCCTCACCTGTAGAGAAAGAGACCCAAAGGTCCCTAGAGTGGAGCAAGGCCCTCCTGCCGAATGGGGAACACCTGCCATGCTGGAAATGATGCTGTCCCAGTATTGGCTGAAGAGCCTGGAAAAGACCATGTGGCTCACCTTCCTGAACCTTCCACAGGGTCTCGGACTGACGGAGCTGGCCGGGACCTAGGAAATCCCCATATGAAGACAGCCTTCGATCCAGGAGACCTGATCTAGTTACAGCTTGGCATGACTCATGGCACGTCCTGCTCCTCCCTGGGCCCCAGGTCCCATGTGTAGAAAGAGAGAGTAGAGTGGATACTAGCCTGAAACGAGTGCACGGTAGATGCCAGGTGCTGTGCCAAGTCCTTTACCTGTGATGATGCCATTTCACCCCTGCAGCTACTCCACGAGGTCGGTACTGTCATTATCCTGCTCTACAGAACAGGGTCCAGGACTCAAAGAGATGGGGTCATTTTCCCAAATGCACCCAAATGATAAATGCAGAAGCCAGGATTTGGGCCTTGGGTTGTCTCTCCGGAGCCCAAGCTCTTGACTGTCAATGGCCTAAGATTCCAGGCCTTCAGCTGACTTTTCCACGAAGACAATCGCCAAGGGGATGGGGAGTGTGGGTGTGGCTTTAGTGGGCTGGGGTTCAACCCTCTCTGCCATGGTGTCTCTTGTATTCTTCATGTTCTTGTGACACTCTTGACCTCTGGGAGACCAGGGTTTGGATCTCACTTGTTCTTGCAGTTCTAGCATCTTGTATACAGTTGCTCTCAAGAAATGTTTGCCAACCATTTCATCAAGCCTCTTTTGAACCCCCAATATATGTTGGGTGCTGTCCTAGGTGCTAGGGATAAACAGATGAATAATAGTGAGCAGTAATAACAGTATCTTTTGTCCTGTGCTGGGTAGTTTGCTAAATGTATTCATGCCTATAAATATATATATAATGTTAACTTGTTTAGTGTAAACCTCAAAACAACTCTAATATGTTCTCAATTTTTATACGAGGGAAATGTTCAGAGAGGTCAAGACCTTCATGAAGGCCACACAGCTTATAAATGGTAGCACTGGGGTCTGAAGATGGGTCTTTAAAGCTCCAAAATGATATTTGTCACTAATATGTCACAAATCATATTCTTCACCCTCCCCCCAATGTCTGGCCTTGAGGTGCTCACAGCTTACTTCAGTAGATAGGATAGGTGTGCAGGTAACTAGAACAAGAGGTAAGAGGAGGTAGGTACCTTTGGAGAATGATAGAGAACGAATGAATGAAAGTTCACAGGTTATGTGAGCTCAGAAGATGGAGAGCCTACTTGTTGGGGGAACAAGAGTGGTTTTATAAAATCACAGTGGCATTTGCACTTGTCATTGGGAAATAGGTAGGATTTGTACCTGCAGAAACTGCAAGGAAGAAAACCAAGCAGGGTAAAGATCCAGAAGTAGGAAATTGCAGTGTAGGTGCAAGGAACAGAGGAGGGGAGTTTTCTTGGTGGGAAAGAGGGCCAGGGAAGGAAGCCACAGTGATTTGGACATAATGTGTCCTGTTAACTTAAATAGTTTGTCAGTTGCTTCATTTGCATTTTGTAGGTAGATAGTCATATCACACATACATAATGACAAATTTGTCTCCACCTTTCCAAACATCATACTTCTATTTTTTTCTTGTCTTATTGCATTGGTTGATGCCTGCATTACAATGTTGAATAACAGTGGTAATCTTGGGTAATGTTGTCCCAGTCCTCAATTTAAAGGATTGTTTAAAATATTTCACCGCTCAGCACATTACTTGATGAGTTTTCATCAGGAATCGGAGTTGACATACACTGTATCTGACACTTTATGAGCCTTATCAGATTCTCTCATCTCACCTGCTTCCCAGACCTCAGCTCTTTGCTCAGCCTCAGCCACCAAGAGCAGCCAACTGACTCTGTGTGAGCTCGTGCAAGCCTGCTGTCTGGGGCTGATCAGCTACAAGCCCAGAATTTCTGCTTCTCCTGCCACTTTTTGGATTTAGGAGAAAAAAATCACAACACAGAGTATGGCTTCCCAAGCAGCTGCCAGTGCTCTCAGGCACACCCACCTGCAGGTGCCCTGCGGGACTGGGTGGCCACATGGCCCAAAAAACCCGCTACGTTTTTCCAGGAGCAGCGAGCAGCACCGCTGTAAGTCACCTTGCCTTGTTCCCATCCTCTTCTGCCTCAATTCTGTCTCCCTTCACTCCCACTGCCTTGGGTTTGCGCCTTTTTAATGAGCTTCTGTTTTCTGGAACCTGGGCCAAGACCTTTTGCACATGCCTTTTCAGCATTTAGGAAGGCAAGCGTGTCATTTTCCTTTAATCTGATAACGTAGCGAATTACACTGGTACTTCATTCCGGAACATCCTTGTATTCCTCGGATAAACCGTGCTCGGTGACGGGTCTTTCGGCAGGTGCGGAAGGGTCCGTACTCCGCGCCGTTGCACACCTGAGCACACCTGGGCACGCAGGTAACGCGGCCTCCCCCGGCTCCCGGCCAGCCGAGCTTCTCCTCTGCAGATGGAGCCGGGCAGACTGGCAGCTGGGGATGACGGAGGTGGTGGCCACGGCTCCGAGGAGAGCGGGGAGGGGACAGCGGGCGGAGAGGGAGGTAATTAGGAGCTAGGCGGTATCACAAATCTCCCAGCCGCGCTGACACCAGGGGAGAGCGATCGCACACTTGGAGCCGGCCCAGACAGGTGTGAAAGCCCTTCACTCCGTCTCCAGGCAGGAGGAGGAAGGGGAGGACGGGGCCTGGGTGGCCTTGTGACAGCCCGCCCCCCGCACTCAAACCCAGAGAGCCGTGAGGTCATCCTCGCACACACACCCCCGGCCCCCCAGCTGCGACCCGGGTCAGGGAGCTGTGACTCAGAGGTGTGCAGGAGCGGCGAGAGCCCTGCGGAGATGAGGCAAAGGTCCCGCAGCGACGCGCCCGGAGAGGGAAAGGTGAGGAAAGGCTTCATCACGGCGTCCAATCAAGGCTGGGTGGATTTTAACAAGCCCTGGGCCAACTCGAGCCGCCCTCATCAGCAGTGGCGAGGTGCTTCCCGAGGTTGAAGAATTGGTCCCCGAGGAAATCGGAAATTAACATGGGTTGAAAGGCCCCTGTGTACCAGGGACGAGAGGCATGTTACTTCTCAACAATCCTGCCATTTGCCGGGTGAAGAAGTGGCAGCTCAGAGAGGCTGCGTCCTTGGCTCAAGGGCACACAGCTCTGCAGCGGTGGAGGTGAGGTCTGCCTCTTTCGGAAGCCCAAGCTTCCATCACACCCTTCACCTCCGTTTTCCCCTGGAAAAACAAATGGAAGCTCTATGGGATACATGCTTGGAGGTACAGGTGTTTTCAGAGCCAGAGGATGGGCAGGCGGCCCTTTGATTTCAAGAAGAGAAACAGGAATGTGGTCCCCTACCCTCTTTGTTGCGCCAGTGACTCTGGTTCCCAGGGAGTTAGAGAACTAGGGATTTTCCTTCTTCCTCTGGTTGTAGCAATTCCCCACCTGGGAAGGTGGCCCTAGGGATCAACCTTCACTGGCCACAGCACGTGGCCCTGTGGGTGATTCCGGGGCCTGCCTCCTCCCCGGAGTGGGGAACTGGGGAGACGGGGTCAGCCCATGGAGGGGTCCCAGGGTCAAGGTAAGAATTTGCACTGAGGGTCTGTAGCGTGGCCCCCAGCCTCTCTCCGACCCTCTCACCCATCACTCTCCCTCTTGCTTGCTCTGTTCCTGGAACATTCCAGAATGGCTCCTGACTTGGGGCCTCTGCTCCTGCTATCCCCTCTGCCTGGAACACCCTTACTTCAGATCTGTGCTTGGCTGCTCTTAGAGAGGACTCCCCCGACCAGAGTAGCCTCCTGTTACTCTACCCCTCCCCCCCATAGCACTTATGGCTGCCTATAAATAAAGAACAAATAAATAAACACAATGATTTTTGTCTCCTCCCCATATCATCCCCTGTTTTTAGGTGGCAGATTTCAGAAAAGCTAGGATCTTGGCTGTCTTGATCACTGCCAAGGCCTGGCACATAGTAGATGCTCAGTAAAATGGTTGTGGACTAAAGGACTGATTGGATTAATGAACGGATAAACACATGGGCTTGGGGGCCAGACAATCTGGGTTCAATTCCATCTGAATACTGGCTGCATGATCTTGGGCAAGTTACTCAGTTTCCCCACTTATAAAGTGGGAGTGATAACAGTACTTTCTTCCTGCGGCTGCTGTGCGTGTTCCACAAGACAATGCAGACACGTAGGCAGTACGTTCCAGCTGTCACTCATTAACTATCTCACAAAGGAGGAAAGGGGGACCAGAGAAATTGGGGATTGTCTGCGGTTCCAAACAGCATCAGCCCCAAGCGTCCCCACTCCTGGCGCTCCTTCCTTGAGAAGTCGGGACTCGATTCAGTAGATCATAGGATGCCACTTTAGGGGCCTGTGTAAACACAGGTATGACATGTATTTTTTTTTAAATGAAAGTAGAGTTTTAGAAAAGAAGATGTGGCAGATGGAGGGGTGTGTCGCTAGAGAAACTTGCACCTGGGCTCCAGGTAAGGATGTTCCCAGCCGCTTTATCTGTAAGAAGCAAACCCAGGAAATGTTCTGAATGTCCGAAAATAGGAGAGTGAAACTAATGGCGGGTTTTCTCCCACACGGCTGAAGACTCTGTTGTTTGCAAATGGAGATGAACGAGGGCTCCGTGTGGCAACCCGGATGGATTTCACAAACCTGGCCTTGCATGAGAAGGGAAGGTTGCAGAAGGAAATATAGAGTAGACAGTGGTCAGTGGTTCCCAACCAGGGGCGGTTTGCACCTGCCCCAGGACACTGGACAGCATCCGGAGACGTTTTGGGTTGTCACAACTGGGAGGTGGTTGTGGGGGGTGCTACTGGCACCTAGTGGGTAGGGGCCAGGGATATTGTACAGCATCCTACGATGCACAGGACAGCGCCCATAGCAAAGAATCATCCAGCCCTAAATGTCAGCGATGCTGAGTTGAGAAACCCTGCAGTAGAGAATGCCATTTACATAAAGCTCAAAGACATGTTAAATAAACTATATGTTGTCTAGGGATGCGTACATTTTTGGCAAAAATATGAGAAAATGCATTCTACTAGACAGTTCCATGAGAACAGGGCTTCTTTTGTGGTTGTGACAGATGCTCCATCATGATCTGTTAAATGAATGAAATAATGACTGATAAATACCAAATCTAGAATAGTGATTATTTCAGGGTGGGATGGAGGTGGAAGCTTTTTTGGTGTGGGTTAAATATTTCATAACAATAGAAAAAGTCCCCTTGGGTGGGGAACAAAACCGAACAGTGCGTTCTTCTTGCTTTGAAAGACTGGCTGTCCCACTGCAGACCTGTTTTCCCCTACTAGCTAGCTTTATGATTTGGGTATGCTGATCAGTTTGGGTCTCAGTTTTACTTATCTGTAAACCTGGTTGCTACCCCTATATTTACCACTTAAAGATATAGCAGAGCCCCAATGAGATGCTGGCTGGGAAAACACTTGGGAAGATCTGAGGAGGAGGTGGTATTATTGCCTTTGTCCCTGTTGCTTCCCCAAACCCCACCCCTCTATTGGCCCTGAATCCAATGGCTCTAAGTCACTGGGGAGGGGCCCCACTGAATCTTCAGTGGAGACTCAGCAGGTGCATGGATGCTACATACATGTGAATGGGCTTGCGAAACTGCTAAGGAAGAATTTTTAGAATTTTTGGACAAAAGGCAGCCAGCAGTGGGTGCAGGGGGTGGGTTGGAGGCAAGCAGGCTTTGCAAATATATGTGACTATGAGTATGAGCACATGTGTGTACATGTGACTGTGAATGACAGCATGTGTGTGACCCTGGGTCTAGGCATGTGAGTATGCAGAGGAATGTGTGTGGTCTATGAGCACATACGTGTCTGTGTGGGCATCTGATGAGGGTGAGTATGAGTGTGTGTACATGTGTGAGTGTGCAGTACATGCATCTTTGCATATGTGATTGGGTATATATATGTGGTTCTGAGCAAGGAAATATGAGTGGATGAGAGAGATGCACACGAGCACATAGACACATAAATCCTCATTCACACATACAAGCACCTGAATGTGTGCACTAGTGTATATGTATTTGTGATTAGGTGCGTGCAAATGTCTATGCTTTACAAAAGATGCATGTCTGAGTCTCTCCCTCTCCCTCCCTCCTTCCTGCCTCTCCCACTCTTCTTCCTGCTCCTCCTTTTGTCCAGGTGTGCTGGCCTAAGAATGACCACCTCAGGTGAGCCTCCAGCATCCCTAGCTTTGGGCATTCCCAGCAGGTGGGAGGCAGCTCAGGACTGCCTCTTAGCAGGTGAAAATCCAGCCCCAGCCCCTGCTGAGCCCCCATGAGAAAGGAATTGCCTGCAGCCTCTTCCCTAATCCCCAGCGGGCCCTCCCCCACGTACCTCTCTGTGTGGAAACAAAGAACCCTTCTGCACTGGTGGTCACATTCCTGACAGCTTGGCTCAGAATAGGGGGAGGGACAGCAGGATTTCGGGTAGTTGGCAATTCTTATAGGCCTCGGTTTCCCCTTCTGAGAAGTGACATCCTGCAGGAGGAAGACACAGCAGAAGGACCCACAGGCAAAACTGTGCTGCTGACGTGGCTGAGTGTCACCAACCTCCTCGCTCACACATTTCAGACTCAGTACGCTCAACACGAGTTTACTGAGAACCTACTGTGTGCCAGGCTCGCCACTAGGGGCTGGAAACCCACAGAGGAACGAAAGGTGTTTCTCTGTCTTGCGGGGGCTGCGCTGGAAGCAGAGGTGAGGAGGAAACCATAGAGACATGGATGACCAGAGTCCTGATCAAAAGTCCCGTTCCCACAGAACAGTCTAGTAGAATGCATTTTCTTACACTTTCGCTAAACATGTATGTATCCTTAAACAACATATAGTTTATTTAACGTATCTCTGAGCTTTATATAAATGGCATTACCTATTGCAGGCTTTCTCAGCCTCAGCAGGTGGGGATTTATGGCCTTTCTGAAGCTCTGTTTCACCTGCCTAATTAAAGTCCATACTCTTTCGTGCGGCATTCAATGCCCTCTATGATGGGGGGGGGTAACTGGGGAAGGTTTCTTGTAGGTGCAGGTTTGTGGGAGAGAACTGGGCCATCCAGAACAGGTAAAGTTTTGGGAAGTAAAGATGTGGGGGAGGGGCCTTTTGGCTTAAAGAGGTTTTTGGCTTAAAACAGAGCTGGGCAGCTGCACCTCAAGTCTGGTGGTCAATCAACGAGGCTGGGGTGGGGAGGGGGCCGTGCTGGGTTCCACATATCCATGTCGGTGCTCAGGTGGAGTGTTCTGGTTGGCAAAGTGCCTCCATTTCTGTGCCTGCACCTTGTCCTCCCAACCCAATGAGGATAGTGCTGTTATGCCCATTCAGCATATGAAGAAATGGAAGAAATAGGAAATAGTAGGGACTTACCCTGGGGCTGCACAGGGCGCAGGCCAGTGTTGCTTTCTCTACACACAGCCACTTGCATTGCTCTCCGGTGAGGGGAAGGTCCCCAAGGCAACCCCCCCGGCCCCCCGCCCCAGGGTTGGGAGATATCTTGGGGGAGGGCATATTCTTGTTTGCTTTGTTTATACCTGCTTATGTCTTGACTTTGCCATCAAACAGCTGTTCCCTAATGTCACCACTAGGAACGTGTTTCTGTTCCTATGAGTTTAGCCATTTATCCAGCCACTGATCCATCCACCCCTCTATCTGTCTACCCTTCCTATATATCCATTCACTCTCTCGTCTACCTACCGATCCACCCACATATGCATCCGCCCACGCACACATCCCACTTACACATTCATCTACCCACCCACTCTTCACCCATTCATTTACTCCTCAATCCATCTATCCTTACGCCCAACCACCCACCTTCCGTCTACCCATCCATCCACACGCTCATCTATCAATGCTGTCCTATCCATTGATGCACTCATCCACTCACATACCCACCAACACATAGTTCTATCCATCCATCCACCCATTCGCCCTAATGCCCAGCCACCTCCCACCCACCCAATCACTCCCTACCACTATCTATCCTCTTACTTTCCCACCCTCCCATTTATACACCCAGTTAGCCATCCACGCACTGCCCCATCCACACGTCCCTTTATCTACCCAGCCATGCACCTGCAAATTTAACCACTCCCCACCCACCTACTCATCCATTTATTTGCTACTCACCTACAGCAACCACTCCTTTATTTATCCACCACCATCCATCTACCTATCCATTCACCTACCCATTTACCCACTCATCCACACATCCACCCAATTTCTAACCAACCCTAGACTACCCACCTACACATCCATTTGACCAACCAGTCAACCATCCATCCAAACACTCAAGCGAGCTCCTTCGCACTTATTCATTCACCCACCGACCCACCCACTCAGCATTCCTGGTGGTGGAGGTGGTGGAGGTGGTGGAGGTGGTGGAGGTGGTGGAGGTGGCAGTAACTTAAAAGGAATGTCCCCCAGCGTCTAAAGGCACCTACAGTGCTCTTACTTCCAGACCCAGCAGCAAGAATTTTGGGAACTGAAAGAAAAAGGGAAACAGGGAGAGGGAAACCTGGGGGAAGGGGTGGAGAAGGAACAGAGAGGAAGAGAAAGAAACCAGAAATGTGTGCAGAGAGAAATAGAAACCGAGGAGAAACGAAGACAGACAACTAGAACGTCTGTTATTTCTGCGGGCAGGGCGGAAGCAGAGGCGACAGGGTCGCGGGCGTCAGGCCCCGTCGCCCTCCCCGGAGCCCACGCGGCCGGCCAGGTTTCCCGCCTCCCGGAGACGGAGGGGGCCCACGAGTCGCCGGCCCCGCGGCTGCGTGGGCTCCGGCAGCCCCGCCATCAATTAGGCGACCGCGGGGCCAGGCGAGCGGCGGCGTCTGTGGAAATTACCTTTTATGTTTCTTAATTACATTGTCCTCACCTGCAGCTTAACCCGCCTCGGAGAGGCGCGCGCCGAGCTCGGTTCTCCCGAGCAGCTCTCCGGGTGCCATAAATTAGGACGCCAATCGCGGGAGCGCAGGGGGCTTCCAGCACCTCCCAGCCAGCGCAGCCCGCAGGCTATTTTTATCTCCCTCCGCGCCTTCGAGCAGCTTCTGCTAGTTCGCTCTCCCCTCCCCTCCGCTCATCTGCCCCGCAGCCAGACCCGAGCCTGTTCCCAGGCGCAGGGGGGCCGGGAACCCCGGGACCTGGGTTCCAAACTCAGCCTCTGCCAGCCCCCGGCTGTGTGAGCCCGGGCAAGCGCCCCCACCTCTCCGAACCTCAGTTTCCCCATCTGTAACCGGGGAATGGAAAAATAGCTTCCTTTTGTCGGAACTGTAAGGCTTAAAGGAGCTGAGCCTTGCGAAGCGCTTGGTCCCAAAGCTCTGCCCTCAGGATGTGAGCTATGGTGCCTTCATTCCTGTAGCGGGCGTTCGCGGAGCGCACACTGTAGATCAAGCGCTCTTCTAGGCCCTGCAGATAAGGAGGTGAGCAAAGTGGTGTTTGCCCTCTTGGAGTGAGCAATGGCTAGGATTCATCATCATCATCATCATCATCATCATCGTTGTCATCCTATGCTCAAAGGGTTCCAGGATTTGAGAGACCCTTTGTGGATGCTGTAGCTGATGGGTCCGTGGAGGTAGGGAGGTGATACTGGGTAGGGCAGATGAGGATTTAGGGTGGAGGAACTATCACATTGGAGTGGAGTTGGGTGACGACACAGAAACAAATGCAACCTGGAAACACGTCCCTGGGGCTCGGCAGATGGGGCAGTGACTTCCCCACACCCACTCGGGCACTGGCGGCGCTGGGCTCTGCCTTCTTCAGTGCTTTCTTCCTCCAAAGCTCAGTGATGCACCAAGTGTGGTTCTCAGAGCAGCAAGATCAGCCAGCCTCACTGGGAACGTGTTAGAAATGTGAATTCTCAGGCCCTACCCTGAGTCCTACTGAATCAGAATCTCTAGGGTTGCAACTGGCCAAGGAATCTGTGTTTTAACAAGCTCTCCGGGGGATTTTTATGCCCAGTAAAATGTGAGAAGTGCAGTACCACCATAGCAGAAGCGGGGTGTCTGCTGTGAGCAGCCTTTGTCTGAACAAATAGATACGGGTACCCCCTTTTATAAGAATTCGGTTGTACCCAGGCTGAGACATTCCGCATGCTATAAACATACACGTTTGGCCTTCCCAGACCTACTGGTGCCCAGGTTAGAGCCCGTACCATACCCCAGACTTGCGTTGGGATAACTTGGAAATCCTGACAAAGTCCAGATGCCAGGTCCCGCCTCAGACCAATTCAATCTGAATTTCTGGAAGACAGTCCGAGTGTCGGCCTTCCAAAGCTGCCAGGTGATCCTGATGTTCAGAGAGGCTTGATGACAACTGCTGAGGTGGAAGCAGACCAGCGTGGGCTGTCAGGAGTCTCGGTTTCCAGGCCTGGTTCTACCACTCACTCACTGTTTGGGGCCACGCGTATGATGCCCCTTCAGTCCATTTATTGTGTATCAGAAGCAAGTGGAGGAATGTGAATAAAAGGCAGATCCTACGTGGGGCCCCCACTCCTAGAGTCTGACCCCCATGTAGGTTTGAGGTAGGGCCTGAGAACGTGCATTCGAAAAGAGCTCCCAGGTGACTTTGCTGCAACGGTCTAAGCTTTGAGCAGTCCCAGCAAGGGGTGTCAGAGCAGCCACGTTAAGTACCTGCTTGAATCCCAACCGTATCTTACATCCCATCCTGACGACCTATCTCCTTCCCATCATTTTCTCTCACCTAACTTAGAGTTACAGTCTCTTCCTCTTGTGAGCATATTTATTTGAACTCTTCTAAATCCATGTTTTGTGACAATTTAAAAATATTCATTGAGGGAGATATTTTTGATGGATTGGGGAGGAGGACCTTCTCCCCCTCCCACTGTATATTATTATCGTTATTATCAAAATTTTTGGAAATGCTCATTCCAAGGTCCTGCTTCCAGAATAGGTAGTGTAACAGAGACCAGATTTCCTGTCCTGCTTTAAACACCCAGAAAACCAGATGAAATATTGAAAAGCAGCAGCTCTCGATGTTGGCCACCAGGCAGTCCAGATCTGTGAGCCGTGGGAGGAGGGAAGCGAACACGAGGACCCTATGAGGGTTTCCAGGCCACAGCACGGGGAGGGGGGACTCGAAATGCTTGTGGGTTTCCTGAGTGAACTCAAGATAGAGATCAGAGTTCAGGGAGTCCCAAGTGGGTAGAATTTATAGGACAGAGTACTGCAGAGGAGAGATTTTCATAAGGAGAAAACTCCAGAAACCCACAGAGGAGTGCTCTCATGCCTTTGGCTCTGTTCTCTGTGCCTTTGTGGGTCGTAACTTCCTGGGGCCAAGGAAAGAAGGTGTAGGTAGAACAACTCGATCTACACAGGGCTGGGAATAGCTCACGTAACCGTGGAAAGACCTCATCGTAATAGGCAAGGCATGAAGCGGGACCCTCTGTGGACTACTGCTGCCATAGTGGAGATACATCACCCCTAGATTAAAGGCTGCTTTGAAATTGCCCTAAGAAAGCTTCAAAACGAGATTTGGAAAGTTACAACCAATTCTAAGTAACTTAACTATATGCTAGAACAAAACCCAACACGATTTAAAGGACTACAATAAAACCGAGGAAGTTCCAGTTACACTGCTTTTCTTATAAGGTTAAATACAGACTTATTATACCTAACCCAGCAGTTTCACCCTTAGGTAGTTACCCAAGAGAAATAAAAGTGATGTGCCTACAAAGACTTGTACTTGGAATTTTTAGAGTGGTTGTATTCATCATAGCTCCAAACTGGAAAGAACTCAAATGTCTATGGGTTGGTGAATGGACATCGCATTGTGGTATATCCACATACGAGGGAATGCTACTCAGTAGTTGTAAGGAATTTCCTACAGATGTGCACCAGAGTGTCAGTGAATCTCAAAAGCATAGCGAAAGACGTCAGGAACAAAAGGTTACATACTGTATGATTGGCTTGGTATAAAATTCTAGAAAAGGCAAACCTATAGCGACAGAAAAAAGAACTTGGTTTCCTGGGGGCCAGAATGGAGTTGGGGGAGGGAATGATTTCAAGGAAGCATTTTTTCAGATGAAGGAGGTCTTCTGTATTGTGATGGTAGTGGTGGTATATAATTTTTCAAAACTCATTGGCTTGCATGCTCAGAATTGGTTAATTTTATTGTATGTAAACTATACCTCAATAAAGGAGATTATTAAAAACGCTCATACTCTCTGGCTCCACAACTCTGCTTCTCAGAAGGTACCCTAAGGAAATATTCAGAATGTGGACGAGGATTTATGAGCAAGGATGGCCTTCAAAGAATGTTTATTTTTATTTTATTTCATTTTATTTTTTGAGACAGAGTCTCACTTTGTTGCCCAGGCTAGAGTGAGTGCTGTGGCATCAGCCTAGCTCACAGCAACCTCAAACTCCTGGGCTCAAGCAATCCTCCTGCCTCAGCCTCCTGAGTAGCTGGGACTACAGGCGTGCGCCACCATGCCCGGCTAATTTTTTGTATATATATTTTTACTTGGTTAATTAATTTCTATTGTTAGTAGAGACGGGGTCTCGCTCAGGCTGGCTTCGAACTCCTGACCTCGAGCAATCCACCCGCCTCGGCCTCCCAGAGTGCTAGGATTACAGGCGTGAGCCACCGTGCCCGGCCCAAAAAGAATTGTTTATTATGGTGAAGAATTGTATACAAACAAAATGTCTAATTGTAGAGGCAAGATAAAATAAATGATGGTATGTATCTAGGCTGAACCATTGGGGAAATTATAAAGATAATTTAATGATCTGGGAAAATATTTGTGATAAAATGCCTACTAAAAGGACAAAAAGTGAGCTGTGGTCTCTGGAGGCCAGATACCTGGGTCTGCCACACACCAGCTGCGTGGTGTTGGGAAGGTGCTTAAGCCTCTCTGAGCCTTAATTTTCTCATCTGTAAAATGGAAATACCAATAACACCTATCACACCGGTTGTAGTCAGGATTAAAATAAAATAACACCAGTAAAATTCTTAACATCTGGCACATGACACACACGATAAATGCTAGCTAAGATTACTTGTTATTACCAGAGTCTATAAATAGTAGGAGAGTTGTGCTTAAAATTCTAGGTAAAAGACGAGGCAGAAATAACAAGCATATTTGTAGTGGTCATCTTTAGCCTATGGGGTTGCAGTTTGTATTAATTTTCTTCCTTATTTTTGAATTATTCTGTTTCTACAAGTAATGAGGATGCGTTACTTGTAGAGTCATAATTAAACCGATAAACGTTGCAAGGAAGACTGTCCTTTGCATTCCTGAAATTCAACACGTGCATATCACAGAGTGTTGTGTCAGGGGCACAGGAGGAGTACAAAGATGGGGGGAGATGTGTGATGCTTGCTTTCAAAGTGTTTACAACCGGCCCCGGGAACATATAGTTGTAAAGCATAGAAACAAAGAATTCTAACACCAAATGGAAAGGACAGGAGATTAGATCCGCAGAGTGATGAACAGTACGGCAAAGGTGCTGCAGAAACTCCAGAGAAGGAAGTGTCGGTGTTATGGGAGCAGTGGGAAGGCTTGCTGAGCGATCGCTGAGCGATCAGGCTTGGCTGGGAGGTGAGTGGCCCTCCTGGTGGAGGCCATGGCGTGCGACAAGGTGTGGAGTTGAGAACGTGCAGACTGTCTTTAGAGAAGACTATTGAGGCTTGGTAGGGGGCTGTGTGTGGGCGTGATGGAGGGTGGTGGGGGAAAAAGGCTGGAAAGCTGGAGGGAGGCAGGTGAGCTCACGAAAGGTCTTAGTTATAGTTTTGGAGCAGTTGTTATGTGCCAACACCGTTCCGAGCACTTTATGCATATTAACACACTTAAATTTGTGAAACCCTGAGGTAGGCACTGCTCAAGTCCATTTTATAGAGAGCAAACCAAGGCATAGAAATATGAACAGATTTGATCACAGTCCCCACAGCCAGTAGGTGGTGGAACCAAGCCCCAACTCTTCGCCACAGCCCTGCATAGTGAAGGTCAGGCTAAAACACGTGAATATTGTCTCTTTGAATAACAAGCCACGGATGGTTTCATAACAGAACCAGAGAGTGACGTGAGCCGAGACACAGTCCTGTCTCTATGTCAGAATCATGGGTTTCTCTTTCCTTCCTACCCCAAAAGATAGGAAGAAACCAAAGGTGATCTATTGGCCAGGGGATAGGAGATTTGGATTTAACCCTTCAACTCTGACCCTCTAGGAGAAGCAAGACATTTCCATTCTGTGTGCTGATTCCTTGTCTTAGTAAAGATGCAGTTGGCAGGGGGAGGGGAAGAGAAGGGAGTGCTTCTAATTGGGGACACACACACAGAAAACAAAACCCTGAAATTTTATCTCAGCCTCAAGTGGAGATTAGCCATGGCAAAATATCTGTGTTATTGATAACAATAACAATGACGATTATTATATTTTATTTTTCAATCCTGGCAATTATTGTACATTAAATCATTAGCATTCATTATTCCTACAATGTGTAATTAGGACAATGGTGGATAGATTGCTCTTGACTGTAATGAAGTTTTTATAATTGTAATTTATTGGCATCAAATTACCTTTCTTAAAATGAATCTGAACATCACACTCTTAATTCTGGGGAGGGGGTGGCAATTATTTTTAATTAATGTTTCTTGTTTGTGCCACACAGGGGGAGCTGTCTGACCAATCCAGTTCTCTGTGTCTGTGAGGAAGTTAACCAAGAATATCAAAGGCATTTTTGAATCAGTCATCTATCATGAAACATTTTCCTCCTTCCCATCCCCCACCCCGCTTCCATCTCCCTCCTCCTGGGCAGCAGCCACGGGGGAAGAAAATACCAACCATTTACCAACATGATTAGCTTAGGAGACAAGAGACAGTGACGCAGATTATTTAAGCCAATTTGTTGCCAAGTGTGAGAAGAATTTTTTTTCTTCTCTTTCAAAAAAATGGCTGAATTGCCAGCCTCTGTCTTGGAGAACATGGATGTTTGGGGTGGGGGTGTGTGTCTTGGTTTTGTCATCGGTAAATGATTGGCTAAGGTGGCCTTTCCAAAGATATGAATCTACATCTTTTTCTGGAAAGGCTGAGTGAGAAGTCTCAGGGCATTTGTTGCTTTTGTTGCAATATGAATTTGCCTGAATTTGACTGGGTTTGACATACAAAAATGGCAGTTTCATGGTTCAGATGAATCTCTCCTCCAGGATGGTAATCAGTGATCAGGAGGGACAGAGAAGCCATTGATTTTTAGGTGACTGAATGAGCAGGAAAAGTGTTAGGAGCATCAGGAGAGGAGAAGAGGGGTCAGACTGAGGGGTATATGGAGAGGCACTAACCTACTCATCACCCAACACACACCAAGCATAGGCCAGGCCCTTTCTGGGCACCTGCTCAAGGTGGTAAGTGGTCCTACCCTGGATCTCTCTGACTTCCCAACACACTTCCTTCTGTTCCACACTGCCCAGAAATGAATTGCTACCAGTCACTCACACCTTAGTCTAGACCCAAGACCAGCTTGATCTTTTGCCTCCTAAACTTGACCTTGGTTTCCTGGTAAGGGAACATTAAGCTTTATTGAGCTGGGAGGGAGGTATTTTTAGATCCTGAAGTCCTGAGACCCTACTTCCCCTACAACCAGACCAAGGAGGCAGATGGCTACTTTGTCTACACGTGGGGACTTCTTCACCCTGGTTTGAACAGGGAGACTTTTGCCTCGTCCAGGAGGGATCTGGTGTCATGTCTGCACTGAGCTTCCAGGGGAATACACAATGTCTGAGACTCTCTATGTATAAAGGGATTGTGAAGTTACCAGTTGCCTGGCGAACATTGTTAAGGCAGACTGAATTCAGGGTGGAGGCTGGGGTAGGGATTGGATTTATGGTGTCCTGACAAATTCCTAAAACCAGCACTTTGGTTCCAAATTAATTAGTTGTCCGGACCTATGAATAAAGTCATTGCCTTCTAAGAGATGCTGAGAGCCGAGAACTGGTTCTGAGGGTCTGGAATGGGTGCTGGCTTTTTCAGCACCAAGGACAGAGGCCGAAGCCAAACCAGGACTGGGGACCTTCTAAAGTGAGCTTACACATAATCCTAGGG
>VSMD01136343.1:0-55851 GCA_008750895.1 Mirza zaza | reverse complement strand
CTGCCTTGGCCTCCCAGAGTGCTAGGATTACAGGCGTGAGCCACTGCACCCGGGCCATTTTCCTCTTTTTAATTGGTATTTTGTTGGAGAAATTATGAGATTACACCAATATCCTGTTCTTTGTCAAACTTCCACCCGTCAGCATCCATGGATGACTCCCACGTGAATCAGTCATCTCTACGATGATTGCCAAATGTTGACACTCTTTATATTTTATCCATCATTCCTTCCAAATCTATTAGTAGGCAGACCTTTTTCTCCTCACCCATTAATTAATTCATTTATTTGATGCTCATATTGTCCTAGATTTGGCCAGTAGAAACCTCTTCAAACTGGCTTCTGTGTCCTTTTGACACACTCCAGTCTTTCAGCATTCTCTTACTTCCTGGCATATGATGCTTCAGATTCATCTTATACTTTCCCTGCCCCAACTCTTGGAACCAGCCATTAACCAGATATTTCTCTAAGAACACCTGATCCCTTTTAGAGGAGGTTAATTTTTAGAAACAAAGATCCAGGTGCTAGGATTGCTCACTGCTGCTGGAATGTCACTACTTCTAGCTAGAAAATATGCACATACATGAAACTTCCACACCTATAACTACTTCTGTATATATGGTGTATATGTTAAAGAACCATGAATTCACACTGATACCTCCAATTCTAATCCAAAACCTTAGGTTTCCTTGCAGCCTTCCATCTTTCCGTTTGTAATTCCTTCCTAAGACAGGAAGAAACCTGGCTCCTGTTATCTCAATATATGCTTACCTGCTTGCTAAATGTAACCAAACTCCTGAGTTCTTCAGTCTCGTCCCTCACGCCCCTCCCCATCACCACCTCAGCCATGGGGCTCACCACTTTCTCCGCTGTGGCATGCTCCCATTAGGCTTTTTTTTTTTTTTTGAGACAGAGTCTCACTCTATTGCCCTGGCTACAGTGCCGTGGCATCAGCCTAGCTCACAGCAACCTCAAACTCCTGGGCTCAAGCAATCCTTCTGCCTCAGCCTCCTGAGTAAGCTGGGACTACAGGCATCCGCCACTATGCCCAGCTAATTTTTTTCTACATATTTTTAGTTGGCCAATTAATTTCTTTCTATTTTTAGTAGAGACTCAGTCTCACTCTTGCTCAAGGTGGTTTCGAACTCCTGAACTTGAGCAATCTTCCTACCTTGGCCTCCCAGAGCGCTAGTATTATAGGCTTGAACCACTGCGCCTGGCCTCCCATTAGGTTTTTTTTTTTTTTTTTTTTTTTTTGAGACAGAGTCTCGCTTTGTTGCACAGGCTAGAGTGAGTGCCATGGTGTCAGCCTAGCGCACAGCAACCTCAAACTCCTGGGCTCAAGTGATCCTACTGCCTCAGCCTCCCAAGTAGCTGGGACTACAGGCATGTGCCACCATGCCCGGCTAATTTTTTTCTATATATATTAGTTGGCCAATTAATTTCTTTCTATTTATAGTAGAGATGGGGGTCTCGGTCTTGCTCAGGCTGGTCTCGAACTCCTGAGCTCAAACGATCCGCCCACCTAAGCCTCCCAGAGAGCTAGGATTACAGGCTTGAGCCATCGCGCTGGGCCCCCCATTAGGTTTTGATAAACTAATTCTAAAGTTCGTCTAAAGAAAATCTAAGAAAAATCTGTAAAACTAGTCAAAAAACTTTGGAAAACTGTGAAAAGTCAGGAGATATTTGCCCTACTATATATGGAACTTAAAATAAATCAAAGGGTGTTAGGATAACATACTACCTTTCTGGGTGAAAAATATTTGTGTCAGATCCCACTTCACAATATCCATAATGATAAACTTACAGGTGAATTAAAGAACTAAACATCACCACAAAAAAGCATAGTAATTTTAGAAGAAATCACTTAATCCTAAGGACCAAGATTGGCATTCAATTTTGGGTTTCTACATACCATTCTATACTAAATAGAACCTGGGCTTCTTGGAAAAATGGCTGGTTTTCCAAGGGGTAGGCAAAGTACATGGTACTTTGAGCACTGAGCCAGAAAGCCACAATATGGTTTCAGTCTGATGCAGACAGAGCAAACCAGCCTGAGGGGGAAATTGTGATTTTGTAGGACCAGGTTTGTGTGTGTGGTGTTTCTTTTTTTAACTGTAATAGACGGCATTTATAATAGAAATTTTCCAAACCAGCTCTCTAGCTGTGTGCATGAGCAAGGATAAATCTTATAAACAATTTAAGTGAAAAAAACATGGTGTCTGGAAGAGTGGGTCTGAGTAGGAGGGGAGGAAGGTGTTTAGGAGGCTCTACCTGTGACATCTATTAAATCTGAGTGATAGGTACATAAGTGCTATTAATCTTTTATTAAGCTTTTCTATATGTTTGACATATTTTGCAAAAAAACCAAAATTCTGGTTCCCCATTTAACCAGTTTGAGAAAATACCAGAGGTCACAACATGGAATTTGAGACCCCTCAGCTTCTGATACCAGCAGAATTTCCACTTTCACCTCTCATGCTTCCCCTCATACCTCCTGCTCCAGTGACACCAAACTTCTCTCCATTCCCCAAATGTGTTTCAGACCTCCAAGTCTTTGCCCATGCTGTTACCTATGTCTGGCATGCTAGTGTACTGTGCCCACTTTCATCATATGATTAACCCAGACTCTTCTGTGAAGACCTGCTCAAATGCCCCTTCTTTCAGGAGCCTTCTTCCAGTGAGTTAATCACTCCTGTCTCCGTCCCCAAGGCTCCCAGCAGCATGGAGCTGTGGAAAGTGTGTGTGTAGACTTTGAACCCAGACACATTCAAAGTCCAAATTGGCTTTTACAGCTCACTGCTAGGAGAGATCTTCAGCAAATTATTCAGTTTCCTCACCCATAAAAGAGAAATGCCTCTGTAGTTAAGGCTAATGATACATTGTACTGTTTTGCTAAGACCTCCTATGATCCTGGAAGCAAGCTCTATATTTTCTTCTGTTACTGGTAAATTTCAAAACAATGAGTAATCCAGAAATGGATGGGAAAGATACATAACAAAACTTTAACTCAAGGTGGGATGACTTTTTACTTGTTTCATTTTGTAAAAATGAGACTTATAGTCATGTGTTACCTATGTAAAAATTTTTAAAAAGAAAAACTAAATAAGATTTATAGAAAGCCTCTAGCAGAATAGTGTGACAAACAACAGCTAACAATCAGTAAGAGCTGAAGCAAAGAGGATGAAACGGGCTAGGAAAGGACCAGAGTTAGGATTCAGACTAAACATCTGAAATGCAAAAAAAAAAAAAAAAAAAAAAAGCCCCATGGTCTAACAGGAAACACACATCTATACACATATAATTTGTCACTCAATATATATTTGAGCAAATACTACATTCCAGGCACTGATTTTAGGTTCTGGGGATATGGCTGTGAACAAGACTGTCCCAAAATTCCAACAGCCGGTCCTGTGAAAATATAATAGCATTCAAATAGAGACAAGACAATTAACAAATAAACATACACTGGGGACTAAGAAATGCTCAAAGAGAGAACTAAAGGAGGCTAAGGGGACAGAGAGAGAGGTGTGGGAGGAACTGTACAATTGGACTGGATGGGCAAGGCCAGCCTCCTAGAGGAGGTATGAACAGAAACCCAAATGAGGTAAGGGAATAGATCAATGCAAAGACCTGAGGGAGAGGAGTGCAAGGCCAGAGGCAGGGATGAGTTTGGTGAGAGGAACAAAGTTTGGTGAGAGGAACACATGGCAAAAGCCAAGTGCAGGGACAACAGAAGAAGACGCAGTCACAGAAAGGGGTCTTGACAACACTGGCCTCGCTCTCCTGTGGTCCACAGATGGGAAGCACTGATGTCACCTGGAAGATCATTAGAGATACAGAGTCTCAGGCCCCAAGGGCCCACAGAAGCAGATTCTACATGTTAACAAGGTCATCAGCAAGTCACACATATGGTACTGTTTGAAAAGTATTGGTGAAGGGCCTTGTAAAAGTTAAGGGCCACATGGGAAGTTTGGATTTTATTAGAAGCCTTTGGAGGGTTTTGAGCCAGAGCGGCATGCTCTGGTTTCAGTTCTCAAATGCTCTGGCTGTTTTGTAGAAAACAGACTCTGGGCAGAATGGGAAGTGAGTTAGTGGAGAGCTATTTTGGTAGTTTGGGTAGAGGATGCTGGCTGCATGCGTGAATTCGGTGTTCCTGATAGAGGTGGTGATGTGTGGTCAATAAAAGATACATTTTGAAGTTAGAGCCAACATAAATTGCTAATGGATCAGAAGTGGATGTGAGGGACACAACAACGATGACAAACAGCAGCAGTCATCCCTAACTAGCTGAGTACCAGTCATGCGCCAGTTACCACTCCACGTCTGTTAATGGTAGAAATTCATTCAGTCTTCACAGTAATCCCATGAGGTAGACAGAGCCAACAACCCCACTTTATTAAAATGGAGACAATGAAGCAGAGAGCAGTTTAGTAACTGCCCAAGGCCTTGAAGCTGGTCATGGGATCTGAGGCCAGGCAGGGGGCTTCGGAGCTTACACTTCAGCACCATGCCTGGTGGAACAGCTGAGAACATGGCATCACTTGTGAAGGGATGACAACGGTAAAGGGAATAGAGAGTGTTTTGCCAGACACTTTAAATCTGAGATGTCCACTGGATATCCTGGTGGAGACATCAGGTAGACAGCTAGTGTGACTGGATCTCAGGGGAAAGGTGGAGTGGAGATAAAAAAGGGAAGGTCATTAGCAAAGAGATAATATTTAAAGCCAGAGGAGTAAACGAGATCACTCAGAGCACTTTTTCAAACTGCAGGCTATGAAATCAATTTAGTGGGTCATGATAAGCACTTAAAAAAAAAAAAAAAAGAAATAGAGTAAAATGGAAAATAACAGAGTCCATGGCTCATAGTAAGGTGAAATATAAGAACTGTTTTACAAAATTTTTGTTTGAGTTTTGTCTGTGTGCATATGCTGGTGTAATGTGTTTGTACTAGGCTGGCATTTGGTATGGTTGAACAAAGGTTTAAAGTTACTGGTTTAGGGATTAAGTGTAGGATTGATTCTCAAATCACTCCAACATTTAGAGATTGGGAAAGAGGAAAAGAAGCCAGAAAATGAGAATGAAGAAAGTTAGTGAGCAAGGAAGAAAGGCAGTATGGGGCTTTAGAGCCGAGTGAATGTGACATTCTGGTGAGAGTCATGCAGCATGACCACAAGAGAGCTGTACGTAATTATGGGATGGCAAGCACATAGCTTCAGAGCAGTGGGGAGGGTGACCTGTTTAAATTGAGCACAGAATGAAAAGGAGAAGGAGAAAGCTGAGATTAGGATTTTAATTTAGACCTAAGTTTGAGGGGGCAGCAGAATACCCAGTCTGTAACTTACAGAAATATCCAATCATTTGATATTTTTTAGCATTTACTGTGTGCTAGGCCCTAAGACACTGTTCTGTCCTAAAAGGCTCACACTCTGCAAAAGGAACACGATTGCAACACAGTGAGATCAGGGTCACAAGACAGAGTGTGTAACAAATTTGGCGAGGCCACTGGTCATTTTTCTTTCCAACCGTACTACTCACTACTGGCCAACCCAAACCCACCTCTCCATACAGACCATTACTTGACACCTGCACTCCTACCTCCTGACGTGTCCTTGGCCCCTCCCAAAAATGTTTCCCAAATCTGAGTCATTCTTCAAGGCCATTTGGCCTCCTCACTGAAGCCTCCAGGAAACTGCTCAGCTTGATGATCGTGCCTTCCCTAAATGGCACTTCTCATCCATACACCTGTCTGGTGCCTTGTCCCCTGTCCTTACTTCCTTACTTTGTATAAACGCCTCATCCCCCCAACTAGGCCATACGTTGAAGTTCCCCAACAAACATGTCTAACATATACAAGATTACCTCTAATGGTAGCTAAGCAAATACTTGTTTGCCCTGCTATAAGACTTATCCCCAATCCAACTTACATTTTAGCACCTTACTGAAACCAGTCTGATGAATTCACCCCTTGACCATTTAAAACTGTCACTTGGCTCCTAATTATTAGCACAGCATGCAGACTACTCAGTCTTGTTTTCCAGGCATGCCACATAGCCTTCTCCCTTTCCCAAAGCCTCTAAAGCTAGAGGAATGGCAATCAAAACAAATACTCACGCATGCACTGCTTAAAAGCTTTCAATCAACAATGGACCAAATATACAATGGTGGTCACATAAGATTATAATGGTGCTGAAAAATTCGTAACACTTAGTGACATCATAACCATCATAAATGCAACACATCATTACCATGTTTGTGGTGATGCTGGTATAAACAAACTTACTATGCAGCCAGTGGTATAAAAGTCTAGCACACACAATTATGTATAGTACATAATACTTGATAATAAACTATATTACTGGTTTATGTACTCCATGTATTCTACATGGATTTCTATGTATTTTGTGTTTATGTATGCTCTATATTCTACTTATAAAAAAAAGTTAAGCTGGCACAGTAGCTGGTAGAGCATGCCTGTAGTTTCAGCTACTCAGGTCCAGGTAGGAGGATTGTCTGAGCCCAAGAGTTTGAGGCCAGCCTGGGCAATATCTAGACCCTGTCTCTTTAAAAAAAAAAAAAAAAAGTTAACTATAAAACAGCCTCTAGCAGGTCGTTCAGGAGGTAGTCCAGAAGCAAGCACTCTTATCATAGGAGATGACAGCTTCATGCATGTTACTACCCTGAAGACCACAGAATATAGAGGTGGAAGAGGGTGAAATGTGTATGTTTGTGTCTTAGTTTTCAACAGAAAACTTGAAAAAAGAAAAAGAAAAAAGCTTATAGACTAAAAGGATATAAAGAAAAAAAATGTCTTTGTACAGCTATACAATGTGTGGTTTAAGCTGTTATTACAAAGAGTCAAATTTTAAAAAATAAAGAAGTTTATAAAGTAAAAAAAGTTACAGTAAGGTTAATTTATTATTGAAGGCCGGGCATGGTGGCTCATGCCTGTAATCCTAGAACTCTGGAAGGCCAAGCCGGGAGAATAGTTGGAGCTCAGGAGTTCGAGACCAGCCTAAGCAAGAGCGAGACCCTGTCTCTACTAAAAAAAAAAAAATAGAAAGAAATTAGCTGGACAACTAAAAAAAAAAAAAAAAAAATACATACATACACACACACACACATACATGTATTAGCTGGGCATGGTGGCGCATACCTGTAGTCCCAGGTACTCGGGAGGCTGAGGCAGGAGGATCGCCTGAGCCCAGGAGTTTGAGATTGCTGTGAGCTAGGATAACGCCACAGCACTCTAGCCCGGGCAACAGAGTGAGACTCTGTCTCAAAAAAAAAAAAAATTTATTATTGAAAACATAAGAAATTTTTAAATAAATTTAGTGTAGCCTAAGTGTACAATGTTTATAAAGTATACAGTAGTGTACAGTAATGTTCTAATGTCCTAGACCTTCATAGTCACTCACCACTCACTCACTGATTCATCCAGAGCAATTTCCAGGCCTGCAAGCTCCATTCATGGCAAGTATCCTATACAGGTATATCATTTATCTTTTATACCATATTTTTACTGTACCTTTTCTATGTTTAGGTATATCTGGATACACAAATACCATTGTGTTACAACTGCCCACAGTATTCAGTAGCCTAACATGCTGTACAGGCTTATAGCCTAAGAGCAATAGGCTATACCATATGGTGTAGGTGTGTAGCAGGCTATACTATCTAGGCATGTGTAAGTACACCATAAGACATTCAAACGAGGAAACTGCCTAATGACACATTTCTCAGAACACGTCCTTATTGTTAAGCAAGGCATGACTAAACAAACAAAAAAAATGCATAAAGATGAAAATAAAAAAAAGATCAATATTCATTAATCTACTGACAACAGGCCGGGCGAGGTGGCTCAAGCCTGTAATCCTAGCTCTCTGGGAGGCCGAGGTGGGCGGATCATTTGAGCTCAGGAGTTCGAGACCAGCCTGAGCAAGAGCAAGACCCCATCTCTACTATAAATAGAAAGAAATTAATTGGCCAACTAATATATGGAGAAAAAATTAGCCGGGCATGGTGGCACATGCCTGTAGTCCCAGCTACTTGGGAGGCTGAGGCAGCAGGATTGCTTGAGCCCAGGAGTTTGAGGTTGCTGTGAGCTAGGCTGACGCCATGGCACTCACTCTAGCCTGGGCAATAAAGTGAGACTCTGTCTCAAAAAAAAAAAATCTACTGACAACAGATGAATGTGCTCCTAACTTTATTGTTCTCAGTAATGTTTTATGTATTTACCAGCATACCCAGCATGCACCATTTACAGCCTGTCCCTTGTTTGAGCTGGTCCTTTTATGTGAATATCAGCTTTGCTGACATACCACTTGTCTTTCAAGTGCAATGCCACATTTCCCCTAACATCTCCCTGTAGTACAAACCCTGGTCAGCATTATCAAGAGTTACTGACCCTTTTATTTCCACCACAGTGTGGGGGCCTTCGTTCTCCTACTGCCATGTACTAGCAAACATTCAAACGTTGGATGAATGAGGATGACAACATAAATTCTCCTTCTGACAAAAGTAAAGAAAACAGATGAAGACCAAAAGTTTTCATTTGTGAGAGAAATCCATACCAAGAAAGGGTGTCTGTAATCCCTCTCCCCCTCATTCTCTGCTTTGAACCTTGCCTCTCTTTAAAGCATAAGGAGAGGCAAATTAATTTTCGCCTCTTCCACAAAATGATTGAGCATAACAGATCACCACTTTCTATGAATAAAAACTACTTAACTTGCTATTAAAAATGTAAATAATGAGCTGGGTTTGGTGGCTCACGCCTGTAATCCTAGCACTCTGGGGAGACTGGGCGGGAGGATCGCTCGAGGTCAGGAATTCCAGACCAGCCTGACCAAGAGTAAGACCCCATCTCTATTAAAAAAAATAGAAAGAAATTAGCTGGACAACTAAAAACATATATAGAAAAAATTAGCCAGGCATGGTAGTGCATGCCTGTAGTCCCAGCTACTTGGGAGACTGAGGCAGAAGGATTGTTTGTGCCCAGGAGGAGTTTGAGGTTGCTGTGAGCTGGGCTGACGCCACGGCACTCATGCCTGGGCAACAGAGCAAGACTCTGTCTCAAAAAAAAAAAAAAAAAAAAAAAAAAGTAAATAATGTGAGTCAAAATGTTTCTTTAAGGCTTTTTAAAGAGTATCGAAAATTAGTTACTTTCCAAAGTCTCACCCTTGAAAGAAAGCACTTTAGTACAATGAAATGTAAAAATACTAAAAGTTATTTTACATATACATAAACCCAGTGATACAGAGAACCAGTGAAACAGACATGTTTAAAATTCAAAGAGCTCTTTTAACATCAACTGACCACATTTGAATTTATGAGAAGTTGAATCAAAACAAATAACATACTATAAAACAAAAGTGCAAGCAACAACCTTAAAAAGGAAATACATGATGGGACAAACACATTTTAATGCGTCCTTGTCCTTCTTGGGCAAAGCAATGAGAAAAGCAGTCAACCAAAGCATTTAGACTTGATTTTATTGGAAGTACCAACATCATAGGTCAACCTGTCAAATGAAGCAAAAGGCAGAACTGAGTTCTATGGGTACAGTCCACTTCAGATAAAAGGCAATGGACCTTTTTACAGTTTATGGGGTCCTCTCCATATGGCTGGGGATGCAGGCATGGGAGGAATATTGTCTGGACGATTAAATCCTGTGAAATGAACATAGGAGTCAGGAAGATCGGAGGTGAGTTGACACAATGTCCACTTGTTGCTTCAAACTCACCACAATTCCAAAACAATGAGAAACAACATGTTGGTTCTAGTTCGGTTGAAAACAGCTATAAACTAAATGTCCTTCTAAAGACTGAGCTTCCCACTTAAAAAACAAAATAAAACCTAAAAAAGCAAAAAGTCCACACCTATAAATAGTTCAAAGGATTATTTCAAACATGTTGCAAAATGAAAAATCCAACTCCAAACTAAGAAGAAATAGTCACCTCTAAGTATCCAAGAAGAGCATCGAGAATTAGCAAATTAAGGCCGGGCGCGGTGGCTCACGCCCGTAATCCTAGCACTCTGGGAGGCTGAGGCAGGTGGATTGCTCAAGTTCAGGAGTTCAAAACCAGCCTGAGCAAGAGAGAAACCCCGTTCTCTACTAAAAATAGTAAGAAATTAATTGGCCAACTAAAATATATAGAAAAAATTAGCCAGGCATGGTGGCACATGCCTGTAGTCCCAGCTACTCGGGAGGCTGAGGCAGAAGGATCGCTTGAACCCAGGAGTTTGAGGTTGCTGTGAGCGAGGCTGACGCCATGACACTCTAGCCCGGGCAACAGAGTGAGACTCTGTCTCAAAAAAAAAAAAAAAAAAAAAAGAATTAGCAAATTAAGTTGGAGTCGGAAGACGTTAAAGAAACAAAAAGGCAGATCATTTCAGTAGCATAAGATCTTTGTGAATGGCCTTAGCTCCAGCCCTATTTTGGGTTTTCATTCCCTTTTATTAAAGGGGGGTACATATAACTATAGTAGACACTGAGACAAAAGAAAACTACTCCTGACCACTGTCTCCTGTCTTTCCCAAGAGATTTGAGGAGCGATAACCATAAAACCCTCCTCATCCCTCCTTGACTGGGGGGCTCCTTCAATATAATATAGTGCAGGGACTACTCGGTACCAAAAAGTACATAACATCTCTCTCCTTAAGGGACAGAGAGAACATGGGCATTCCTGTCTTGCCTACAGTCAAACTAAATGACATGAAGAAGACGACCAAGAAAAGTATGTTTAAAAAATCATCTAGAAATAGAATTTTATATTAGTAAGCAAAATGAGCAAAAATACAATTTTATTTTAGCACAGTACAATTGCTTCCCCTATTAAGCTTATTTTCTATTGATTCTCCTGGGTGATTCATTGGAAAAATACTGTATTTAGAATCAGGAAAAGTAAGTTTAAATACTTACTAGTTTTACCACTTGTTCTGTGACTTAAGCAAGTCATTTAAAACACACGTCCCACTTTCCTCATTTGCAAAAATGAAGTTAACCTTGCCACCTCACGGAAATGTCCCATGATAAATTTGAAAAGTGCTAAATACATATAAATTAAAATTATCATTATTAATTATTACCACCCTCTTTCCCTTTCCCAGGTAAAAATTTGAACTAATGACAAAATGGCAAAAGACAAGAAACAAGGAAAAGAACTGGAAAAGAGACTGGCTACCAGTCAAACAAACAAAACAAAACAATAAACCCTAAAAAAACACAATAAATAACTACTGATTGTAAGAACCATTCTGTGACAGGTAACTTTTATGTCATTCTCTAAGAAAGCTTACACACCCTGGGATCTACAGCTCATTCATAAAAATCACAGCAGGGTTAAATCCTCATTAATCCTTTAATTCACATTCAAGAATGCCAGGAGAGCACATTCTTATTCTACACGGCAAGAACCACAAGACCAATCCCTACCCTCACCACAGAGGGACCACTGCCTGACTGCTGGAGCCCCACTTGGAGGCAGACACAGCTTCTAAAGTGCAAAAGTTTCTCTTCCTTCCCTGACCACTAGCATAAATAATTAGCAAACACTCTAACTTTAGTCATTCTGAAATAAGCCCACAGAGAAAAGGGAGCTAATGAGAAGGTACCAGCATCTGCAATCCTAAATTTCAAAAATAAAAGAGCCAAAAAAGACAAAAACATTTTATGGAAAATCAGCCATAGGCACACTCAGACCACCACAAGTCACACAAAATAGTTAAAATGACTCCTTGATCCATGAGCTACAGAGTAGATGTTGTGTTAGCAGGCATGAAAAAAAACATTAATTTCTTTGTACATTTCCATTAGAGCACTCAGGTAATCAGGCACATTGTCAAGAGTGGTAATATTTTGAAAGGAATCTTTCTTTCTGAGCAGTAGGTCTCAACACTGGGCTTAAAATACTAAGTAAACCATGCTGTAAAAAGATATGCCATCATCCAGGCTTTGCTAGTCCATTGACAGAGCACAAGCAGAGTAGATCTGACATAATTCTTAAGGACCCTTGGATTTTTGGAATGGCAAATGAGCACTGGCTGCATCTTAAAGGCACCAGGTGTTTAGTCCCTAACAAGAGAGTCAGCCTGTCCTTTGGAGCCAGACACTGAGTTCCCCTCTCTAGCTGTGAAAATCTTAGATGGCATCTTCTTCCAATAGCTGTTTCACTTACACTGAAAATCTGTTCTTTAGTGTAGTCACTTTCTTTAATGATCTTAGCTAGATCTTCTGGATAACTTGCTGCTTCGCTTTGTACACTTGTATGTTATGGAAATGGCTTCTTTCCTTAAACTTTATGAACTAATCTGTGCTAGCTTCAAACTTTTCTTCTGCAGCTTTTTCACTTCTCTCAGCCGTCATAGAACTGAAGAGAGTTAAGGTCTTGCTCTGAATTAGGCTTTGGCTAAAGGGAATGTTGTGGCAGGTTTGATCTTCCATCTAGACCACTTAAACTTTGTTCGTAGCAGCAATAAGGCTGTTTTGCTTTCTTATCATTCATGTGTTCACTGGAGTGGGAGTACTTTTAATTTCCTTCAGAAACTTTTCCTTTGCATTCACAACTTGGATAACTGGTGCAAGAGGTCTAGCCTTTTAACCTACTTCAGCTTTTGACATGCCTTCCTCACTAAGCTTAATCATTTCTAACTTTTGATTTAATGTAAGAGACATGTAACCCCTCTTTTCATTTGAATACTTAGAGGCCATGGCAGGGTTATTAACTGGCTTTATTTTAATATTGTTGTGTCTCAGGGAACAGGGAGGCCCGAATGGAGGGAGAGAGACAGAGAACAGTGGAGTGGAACAGTCGGCATACACATAACATTAATCAGTTCACTGTCTTAGGCAGGCGTGGCTTGTGGCACCCCAAAACAATTACAAAAGTAACATCAAAGATCACTGATCTTCATAATGGATATAATAATGAAAAAGTTTAAAACTGGGAGGATTAACAAAATGTGACACAGAAACATGTGTTTCCAAGATGTTATTGGAAAAATGGTGCTGATAGTCATGCTCAATGTAAGATTGCCAGAAATCTTTAATTTGTTTAAAGAAAAAAAAGAAAAAAGAAAACAAGGGCCAGGCGTGGTGGCTCACACTTATAATCCTAGCACTCTGGGAGGCAGAGGCGGGTGGATTGTTTGAGCTCAGGAGTTCGAGACCAGCCTGAGCAAGAGTGAGACCCGGCTCTACTAAAAATATAAAGAAATTAGCTGGACAACTAAAAATAAATAGAAAAAATTAGCTGGGCATGGTGGCGCATGCCTATAGTACCAGCTATTCGGGAGGCTGAGGCAGAACGATCGCTTGAGGTTGCTGTGGGCAAGGCTGACACTACGGCATTGTAGCTCAGGCAACAGAGTGAGACTCTGTCTCAAAAAAAAAAAAAAAAAAAGGGCCAGGCAAGATTGCTCACGCCTGTAATCCTAGCACTTTGGGAAGCTGAGGTGGGAGGATTGCTTGAGCCTGAGCAACACAGTAAGACTTCTGTCTCTACCAAAAAGAAAAGAAAATTAGCCAGGTGTGGTGGTGTGCACCTGTAGTCCCAGCTACTCAGGAGGCTGAGGCAGAACTGCTTGAGCCCAGGGGTTTGAGGTTGCAGTGACTGCACTGCACTCCACTCCAGGCAACAGAGAAGGAAAGGGGGAAGGGGAAAGGGGGAAGGGGAAAGGGGAGGGGGGGAGGGGGATAGAGGGAAGGGAGGAGGGGGAAGGAGAGGGGGAGGGGGGCAAGGAAAGGAAAGGAAATAATATTTCAAATACCAACACACAAACATATGAAAAGACAAAACACCATGAGTAAGAACCATTATAAGCAAAGACCCAAAGCAATTCCAGATACCGGAATTACCAGATTATTAAAAAAACTATATTTACTATGTTCTAGTAACATAGTAAGCCAACCTTAAAAAATTTAACAGGGAACAGGAAACCATAAAAAGCAACACAGCAGATTTGAAAAAAACCAAAACTTAAAAATATAATAAACCCATACATTGAGTTCTTAATTTAAATTAAAAGCAGATTAGTCAAAGAGAGAATTGGTTAACTGGAAGATGGATCAAAATAAGCTACTCAGGATGAAACACAGAAAGGATAAAAAATACAGAAGAGAAGGTATCTAAAAGAATACAGTGAGATCTAACATATCCCTATTCAGTAGAGTCTCAGATGAGAAGGGAATAGGAGCAAGGCAATATATTAAGAGAACTGCTGGAAATTTTCCAGAACAAATAAGAGATATCAAGCCACAAACTCAAGAAGCTTAGTGATGCCAGGCACAGTGGCTCATGCCAGTAATCCTAGCACTTGGGAGCCTGAGGCCAGAGGATCACTGAAGGCTGAGAGTCCAAGACCTGGCTGAGCAACATAGTGAGATCCCCATCGTCTCTACAAAAAAGAAAAAAAACTAGCCAGGTGTGGTGGCGCATGCCTGTAATCCCACCTACTTGGGAGGCTGAGGCAGGAGGATCGCTTGAGTCCAGGAGTTTGAGGTTGCAGTGAGCTATGACGACACCACTACACTCTAGCCCAGGTAACAGAGCAAGACCCTATCTCAAAGGAAAAAAAAAAAAGCAGCTTGCAGAACACAAAATAAGTTATCTGTTATACCCAAATGTCTTCTAAAAATGACATGAACCTATTCTGTAAATACAGCATCAGTTATTAATGATTAAACATGTATCTATTGTGATCCTACTCTATAGACAAATTTATAATGTTCCCAGCAAATGAGAAGCTCAAAGTCAAACACTTAGAAGAAACTATAATGATCTTCCTACTACTGTGCACCAAAAGTAAAAAGAAAAAAGCAAAATGCTAGAGTGAAGTATTTAAAAGGAAAGGGGGTTAAACTTAAAAAGCTATAAAACTAAAAGGCACCTGTAGGAGTAACAGTAGGGATACTAAAATGTTATCCAATGGTCCAGAACTAGAAGTTACCATATTTACATTCCTTTCATTGTGTTAAGCATACCCAACGCTCTCACCTGAAAGTTCCTGGCATGAGAAACTCAAAAAAGGACCTTTTCTTTATATTTTCCCCATCCATAACTAATAAACGATGAAAAAAAATCTAGCCAGGCTCACACCTGTAATCCTAGCACTCTGGGAAGCAGAGGCAAGAGGATTGCTTGAGGTTTTAGAAATAAAGAAGCTTATAAATTTTTATGTATGCTGGGACAGGCTTTCAAAACTTCGTTTTTCCAGATTTATCGCTCTGTGAGCTGTATAAGTTTCAAAGAGATCTGGGGGAAAAAAAAGATACAATGACAAAAAAAGGGCACCTAACAAGTTTCAAAATCATCAAAATTTCTTCCAGCCCTGGGATTCCACTACTGTCCAAACTCACATAAGACTTATTCACAAACTAACTTGTTCAAATGATATTAGCAGAAAAGAATTCCAAATTCCCAGATAATGCAAATCATATATCTGACATCTGATAAGGGTCTAGCATCCAGAATATATAAAGAACTCTTACAATTCAACAACAAAAAGACAACCAAATTTTAAAAATAGGCAAAGGACTTAAATATACATTTCTCTGAAGACAACACACAAATGTCCAACAAGCACATGAAAATATGTCAACAGCTTTACTTACTAAGGAAATACGAATCAAAACAACAATGAGACACCACTTCACATCTAGGAAAAGAGTTACAAGCAAAACATGGAAAACTAAAAGTGTTGACAAGGATGTAAAGAAGCCAGAATTCTCATGCACTGCTGCTAGGGACGTAAAATGGTGCAGCCACGTTGGAAAACACTTTAGCAGTTCCTCAAAAGGTTAAACATAGAATTACCATATGACCAGCAATTCTACCCCAGGTATACCCCAAAGAAATGTAAACAGAGTCAAATAGATACTTGTATGCCAATGCTTATTGCAGCACTGTTCAAAAATAGCCAAATGCTCTCTTTTTCTATCCTCAGGAAGCGTTTTTAGGTACTTTTTGTATGTGTGGCATACTTCACCAGTAAAGTGCTCCTGGGGATTTCTTTTGGAATGATTTTTGCCAACTATTCAATTTCATCATGGAGAACACTGTGGCACATTTATGTGTTTTATTCTATCTTTTTAAATAAGACTTCTAAGAATTTTCCTATATCTCCTAAATTTCCAAATGTATTGGCATAATACATAATGGCATCTCTTTTTAAATATTTGCAGCTTTTCTATTATTATTCTTTTAAATTATATCAGAATTTTCTAATTCTGATATTTTTTGGCCTTCCTTCTGCAGAATGGTCCAGTCTCACTAGAGGTTTCTTGGTTTTAATATCCTTTTCAAAGAACTGACATTTGATTTTCTTTTTCCTTTCTATCTTTTGGTTATTTTCTAGGAATTTCTGCTTTTAACTGTATCAATTCCATGTTTCCTTTTTATGATTTACTTTGCTATTCTTTTACTAATGTCTAATGGTTAGACATTAGACATACTTTGACATTAGACATACTTTGACATTAGACATACTTTGACATTTATGATTTACTTTGCTATTCTTTTACTAATGTCTAATGTCTTACTAATGGTTTTCTTTTCTGGTTCTTACGTAATCTTCATATTTATATAATGGACTCTCCATGATAGATTTTTTTTTTTTTTTTAAGACAGAGGCTCGCTTTGGTGCCCAGGCTAGAGTGAATACTGTGGCATCAGCCTAGCTCACAGCAACCTCAAACTCCTGGGATCGAGCAATCCTTCTGCCTCAGCCTCCCAAGTAGCTGGGACTACAGGCATGCGCCACCATGCTCGGCTAATTTTTTCTGTATTTATATTTGGCCAATTAATTTCTTTCTATTTATAGTAGAGATGGGGTCTCGCTCTTGCTCAGGCTGGTCTCGAACTCCTGACCTTAAGCAATCCGCCCGCCTCAGCCTCACAGAGTGCTAGGATTACAGGCGTGAGCCACCGCGCCCGGCCCATGACAGATTTTTTTTTTTTTTTTGAGACAGAGTCTCACTTTATTGCCCAAGCTAGAGTGAGTGCCGTGGCGTCAGCCTAGCTCACAGCAACCATGATAGATTTTTATAATGGAGTTTTTAATCACTAAGTGGTTACCAGGAAGTACATTTCTTAAATTTTAACATATTGAGATGTGGGTTAGTTTTCCTTCCTTCCCTCCTTCCCTCCCTCCCTCCCTCCTTCCTTCCTTCCATTAGCCTGGACTACAGGCATGTGCCATCCCACCCGGGTAATTTTTTCTATTATTAGTAGAGACAGTGTCTGGCTCAGGCTCGTCTTAAACTCTTGGGCTCAAGTGATCCCCCTGCCTCAGCCTCATGGGTACCGTGTTTCCCTGAAAATAAGACCTACCCATAAAATCCTCGCAGGATTCCTAAGCATTTGCGCAATATAAGCTCTACCCTGAAAATAAGACCTAGTGATGGGCTTGGCTATGTAGCATATCTGCACAACCCATGCATTTCGTTGCAGAGCAGTAAAGACAATGAGCAGCCCTTCTCATCTGCCTCATCGTGACAGCTACTATCCCAGAGGTGACTGGAAAGGTGTGGGCTGTCCCACCAATAAGGTCAGCTCTCCATCAGGTCCCGACCATCCTGTACGTGCTGCAAGCTGAGGCTCTGAGGGGAAAATAACACATCCCCTGAAAATAAGCCCTAGCGTGTCTTCTTGAGGAAAAATAAATATAAGATCCCGTCTTATTTTCGGAGACACACGGTAACTGGGACTACAGGTATGAGCCACCATGCCTGGCCAATTTTTCTATTTTTAGTAGAGACAGGGTCTCACTCTTGCTCAGGCTGGTCTCAAACTCCTGACTTCAAGCAATCCTCCCACCTTGGCCTCCCAGAGTGCTAGGATTAAAGGTGTGAGCCACAGTGGCTAAGTCAATTTTTCTTATTCAATTATTTAGTTTTGGTTTTATTATAACTCATTGTAACTGTATTCAGATAATTTAGTTTGTGAATTAAACTCCTGACCTTTGTTGACACTCAAAAAAAGAAAATAAAAGAGGCCAAAACGTAGAAATGACCCAAGTGTACATCAATAGATGAATGGATAAATTTAGTATATGCTACAACATCAATGAACCCTAAAAACATGCTAAGTGAAATAAGCCAGACATAAAAGGACAAATAGTGTATGATTCCACTTATGTGAAAATTTTAAAATATGCAAATTCATAGAGACAGAAAGCAGATAAGAGGTGAGAAGGCACTTGGGGAGGAGGGAATGGGGAGTTATGGCTTACTGGGTAGAGTTTCTGTTTGGGTTGATAAAAAGGTTTCTGGAAACAGTGGTGTTGGTTAAAGGCCACTGTTGAATGTAATCAATCAATGCAACTTAACTGTACACTTAAAAATGGCTAAAATGGCAATTGCTATGTATATAACGTAGTATTACGCATTTTTACCACACACACACACACACACATGCACACAAGTTAGTGTATAGCCACTTTGGAACACAGTTTGTCAGTTTCTTACAAAGCTAAGTCTTATATAATCCAGCAATGTGCTTCCAGGTATTTACTCAAATGAGTTGAAAACTTGTAACACAAAAACCTGCACATTAATGTTTATGGCAACTTTATTTGTGACTACTAAAAGTTAAAAGTAACAGAGATGTCTTTCAATAGATAAATGAATAAACAAACCGTGGTACGTCTATTCAATTAAATATTATTCAGTGATTGAAAAAAGATATGAGCTAACAAACCACAAGAAGACATGGAAGAACCTTAAGTGCATATTACTAAGTGGAAGAAGCTAGTCTGAAAAGACTACACGATTCCACCTGTATGACATTCTGGAAAAGGCAAAACTGTACAGAGTAAAAAGATAAGTGGTTGCCAAGAATCCAAGGGGAGAGAGGGAAGAATGAATAAGATGGAGACCACGGAGAACTTTTAGTATAGTCAAGCTATCCTGTATGATTCTGTAATGGTGAGTGTGACATTATGCATTTGTCAAAATCCACAGAATGTACAACAAAGTAAACTCAAACATGAACTATGAACTTTAGTTAATGATAAGGTTCCAATACTGGTTCATTAATTATAGCAAATGCACCACGCTAATGTGAAATATTGATAATAGGGGAAACTATGATTGGGGTTAGGGGAGGGATAAATAGGTACTTCTCATTTTTCTGTCAACCTAAAACTGCTCTAAGAAATAAAATCTACTAATTTTTTTAAAAAGTTACTATATTAGAAAAAAAGAACCATAATCAGATATCACTTCATACTCACTAGGATGGCTGTAATAAAGAAAACAAAAAATTACAAGTGTTGGTGAGGATGTGAAGAAACTGGAACCCTCATATACTACTAGTGAGAATATTAAATAGTTCAGCCACTGAGAAAGTCTGGTGATTCCTCAGAAGGTTGAATATAGAATTACTATGACCCAGTAATGCTACTCCTAGGTATCTACCCCAAATAAGTGAAAACAGGTATTTAAACAAGTACATGTACACACATTTATAGTAACACTATTCAAAATAGCCAAAAGGATGTGTAAACACCAATGTCCATGGAACAATGAATGGTTAAACAGATTGTATTATATACATACAGTGGAATACTATTCAGCCATAAAAACGAGCAAAGTATTCATACACACTAAAATGTGGATGGACCTCCAAACACTGTGCTAAGTCATGAAAGGTCTCATACGTTATATGATTCCATTTATATGAAATATCCAAAATAAGTAAATCTACAGATAGAAAGCAGAACAATGGTTGCCAAGGACTGGGAGAAGAGGGAAAAGAGGAGTTAACTGCTTAATGGGTACCAGGTTTATTTTGGGGGTGATGAAAACGGTTTGTAATGAGACAGGAAGTCGTGGGTGCATGCATTGTTAATGTACTAAATACCACCCAACTGCTCACTTAAAAATGGTTAATTCTGTTATATGAATTTCACATCAATAAAAAAGAAAAAAAAAAATCTCCAGAAAGATATCTGAATCAAGAAGAACCTAGGACTCCCAAGAGTGAGTAATTACTCGGTTTCCCTCACTGGCTATCTTCCTTACTCCTGGCTTCATTCTCATGACGGTTAAGCTTAGCCCTGCAAACACATGATGAACAAGATGCTACATGGGTTTCAAACACTAACTTCACCATGGTTTCTTTGAACACTGATCCACTTCTCCCTTAAGATCTGAGTGCAAATACTAAAAACTAACTTTTCACTATCATCTCACTAAAATATCTTTGTGACACTTTCTGTGATGCCCATTTAAGAGAGACAGGACAATTCACGTCTTGACCCTAAGACAGCCTCCTCCTGCATGATGCAAACTTTTCTGCATACCTACTCAGGACCTCAACCTTGCTATAAAACCATTAGCTCTTACTCTTATCACTTTTCTCAAATTAACCAATGTCTTCTCTAGCACCTTCCCAAATTTTTACATTGTATTATCACTGATCTAGGGAATGTTTGTTTCCTGCACTATACCACTGAACACCCTGAGGACAAGTTGTGGGACTCATCCCTCAACTGTGAAAATGATGCTACTCACCTAGTCATTTCCCCATCTGGTTTCTTGTCTTCTACTGTAAAATTCTAGACCAACTATGCTTCATTCTTTACCTACATTTTTTTCCCCTGGCTTTTCTTCAAAAAGGTTCCTGAGCACCAAAACAATCCTTGGCTAAGGATAAGCCTTCCCTATGCCCAAACTAGATACTATTAATTTTGTCTTTTTTTTCCACATTTGTTCTTTTCTACCTCAAAAATTATTCATTTTTTTCATGTGTTCAATGCACTGCAAAGCATACAGGGAGTGATAATGCCACAATCTTGCCCTCAAAGAGGACTGGGGAAGGAGGACAAGAACATGTTTAGGAAGGTATAATAAAAAGTGAAAATTAAAAGTACATAAGAATATTATAAGATGCCAAGAGAAAAACACCCAGTTAAGGGAATGTTAGGTTTCATGGAAGAACATTTGAGAAAAGCTTGAAAGATAATGATCTCAAAAGATGGAGAATGGGAACAGTGAGCCATGGACCCACGCCTGGAAATGAGACATCCCTAGGGACAGAGAGCTGCAGTAGAGGATACACATGGGGAAACTGGGAGATGGGGCTGGAGAGTAGGCAGGGTCCTGCTGTAGAACCCTGAATGCCAAGGCAAGGCATCAATACTTAATTCAGTACACAAATGGGAGGGATGTGACTAGAGTGTATTTTAGAAGATTTTAGCTAGGAAGAGACTAGACCAGGAAATGGGAAGAAGGGTTACTATTCACGAGGCTATAGTTTAACAGTTTGGGCAGGTCTACCCCCATGCTCATCCAAACCACTTCCAACCTCTACAACAGCCTCTGACTGTCTCCTACTTAACCAGTTCTTCAGCATCTCAAGGTACTCCTCTTCAGCTCCCTCATTTAAATTGCTGACTGGAAAGGAAAAAATGATAGTTTGTCTTTCAAAAGCGATTAAAAATGAATATTATGGACTGATACAATTTTATGGTTCATATTCTTTACAATTAATACGTCAGCTCCTATCATGTGCCAGGTACTACCTTAGGCAACAAGGATGCAGGGGGCAAAGATTCTATCCCATGGAGCTTACTACATTTTGTGGAGGAAACAGATAAAAGACCAAAATGTAAGGTAAATGGTGTGAAGAGAGAGAGCCAGAGGGAGAGTGCACACATGAATGTGGAGGCTGCCTGAGCTTGGGTGGGCAGGGGAGGCCTCTCTATGTAGGGAGAAAGAAGCAGCCACGTGGTATGCATTTTTATAAAGTGTACATTTTTATATTAAAAGGGAAAAACAGGTTTTGGAGCCATACAGAGCTACATTCCAGGCCTGGCTCCATCACTTAGTGACTGCTCCCAAATCACTGAATCTCTCTTGAATCTGTTTCTCAATCCTCATTTCATAGATAAGGTACTGACTTTATAGGCTTATTTTGTGAGAATTAAATAATGAATATAAATACTGTGCACTGTGTCTGGCACTTGATAAATGATTGTGTTACCCACTGATTTATTAGATCAGTGGTTACATATACATACAAATTATTTTGCTGTCATATCTAAAAATTAGACAATAATTTAGCATAAATTGTCTGAAACTGGTGCTAATCAATCCCAAAAGACACAATCCTGAATGCCATAATCCTAAATGTTAAAATCCAAAAGATCAAAATCCCTAAAGTTTAAAAAATACCTACAATAAAAAATCCTGAAAATCACAATCCTGAAAAATTAAATCCCAAATGCTGAAATCCTGAAAGCCAAATTCTGAGAGAAGGATTTATGTACTTTCAGCTATACACAGGACAGTTCCATCAAGTTAGGCAAAACTATTATTACCTTGTTATTGGTCTTCATTTGGAAATTAAGTATGATTTGAGGAGATGCATATGGGGGCCAAGCTGACGGAGGGAAGATTTGAGGACTTAATTTTACGTGTCAACTTGACTGGCTTAAGGAATGCCTAGAAACCTGGTGGCGCATGATTTTGGGTGTGTCTGTGAGGATGTTTCCAGAGAAGACTAGAGTGTGAGTCTGAGTGGACTAGGTGGGGAAGATCTGTCCTCAGAGTTGATGGCACCATCCAACTGGTGGGGGACCCAGAGAGAACACAGAAGGTAAACTGGTCTTTGAGAGCTGGCACAGACTTTTCATCTGCTGCCTTGGACATCAGCACTCCAGGCTTGCTGGCCTTTGGACTCCAGGACCTAGCCAGTGCCCCCACCCCCACCCCCACAGTCCTAAGGCTTTTAGCTTCAGATTGAATGTTACACCATGGGCTTCCCTTGTTCTGAGGACTTCAGACTTGAACTGAGCCTTGCTACCAGTATCCCAATCCCAGGGTCTCCAGCTTGCAGACGAGTGGTCGTGGGACTCCCCTGCCAACTTACTCAATAGTGTGTGACTTCCGCCCCTTCACACATAGTGCCAATATGTGATACTATGTACCTAATCATTGCATCATTTCCAAAATTGGAGGTGTAAATCATGTAAAGATTTTTAGAGAGTTCTATTTTGTCTTATGCCTTTTTTTTTTTTTTTTTTAACAAATTTGACTCTTCCCTGAAAACACATTATCACAATGCTGACTTCATGCATAAGCATTGTGTGTATATGAAAGCACAATGAAGCCAGGCATGGCGTTGCATACCTGTAGTCCCAACTACTAGAGAGGCTAAGGCAGGAGTTTCACTTTGAGGCTAGGAGTTTGAGGCTGCAGTGGGTGATGATCATGCTTGTAAATAGCCAATGCACTCCAGACTGGGCAACACAGTGAGATCTCCATCTCTTAAAAAAAAAAAGTTAAAACTTCCTCAATAAATGAAGCAATGTCTGTTTTTGCACATATGCATCTGTGAAAGATAAAATATGTTGAGATCTCTGCTACTTGGGTGACTGCATATGCAGTGGTGACCCATTATAGTTTTTAATCAATCTTATGAAAAGACTTAGGTATTACAGATGACCACAGAGAGCTGGGTGCACACAGTGACCAATTATAGTAATAAATATTTTGCTTTTTGATCTATTTCTTTGTGAATATAGTTTGTTTATAACTGCTATACCTGTGTGAACTATTGTTAGTATATCAGAGTGTTTATGCCTGTAAAAATATGTATATTATCATCTATTTTATTGTTAAGATGACCTATGAAGTGTTCTGTTGTGTTTTGATATGTTTCTCAAATAAACCATCTTTTAAAAAAGTAAATGTCTTTTAAAGCATTTTAAAATTATATTTTCCAAAATTATATTTTTGGGATTTGTGCATTAGGGATTCTATCTTTCAGGATTATGGCCCAAACCCATCTGAAACAAATACTCAAGAAGACTTTGGGAGATGTACCACCTACAAACAGAAACTTGGGTAATATACTGTAAAACAGTATTAAGAATCACCTTTATCTACACATAAAACAGTTCTAAATGCTGTGTTAACTAAAACACCAGGCTAACAGTCATGACATTTTCTTTCTCTTTTTTTTTTTTTTTTTGAGACAGAGTCTCACTCAGTTGCCCAGGCTACAGTGCCGTGGCGTCAGCCTAGCTCACAGCAACCTCAGACTCCTGGGCTCAAGCAATCCTTCTACCTTAGCCTCCCATGTAGCTGGGACTACAGGCATGTGCCACCATGCCCGGCTAATTTTTTCTATATATTTTTAGTTGGCCAATTAATTTCTATTTTTAGTAGAGACGGAGGTCTTGCTCTTGCTCAGGCTGGTCTCGAACTTCTGACCTTAAGTGATCCACCCGCCTTGGCCTCCCAGAGTGCTAGGATTACAGGCGTGAGCCACAGTGCCCGGCCCATGACATTTTCTTTAACATATATAATTATTTCCATGTATAACTATTTCAACTAAGTATTTTCATATGACCATTTAACTCTAAATATTATGAGGTATTTATTTTAATAAAAGATTAACCAGCTGAATTAGGTCAATAAGAGGAACAAGATATTAGATTGGTTTATAAAACTAAATCTTTATTCATTTATAGATGGAAAGAGAAAAAATTTCCTATTTTCTTATTCCCAAATGATTTAATTTAGAATAAACTAAAGCAGAGAGAAAACATCAGTTCCCTCTTCCTTAGGAAGCTACACCAGCTGTTAATTTGCTAATGATATCAGATATATGACATCTACATGATCAATGTTGTGACTTTATATTAGTAGACACACTACCTGAGTTGTATTATTATTGGGTTCCTGGAAGATAATTCCCTAACAAGTCACTAAAGAATGAGTGAAGCTTCTTCAACAGATAAAGGATAGGCCAGTATCAAATATTAAAACTAGCAAAAAAGAAAAAGAAAGTAGAGATAATGCTTAGCATGTTGAGAAATACTTATTAAATTTCTCTAAAAAGGATTACATCAATATATCATCTCAACTACTATAATTAGATGCCAATTCCAATTCTCTAATAACATTTGCAAAGTTTACATCTTAAATAAAGGCATATGAAAAACCAAGAGCATCAACAAAATAAATCTTATTTTCATAAAAAGATTTTGCTGGAATCTTAATGCCTGAATTTTGAATTCTGAAAATAAGTTGAGGCTGGGCGTGGTGGCTCATGCCTGTAATCCTATCACTCTGTGAAGCCAAGGTGGGAGGATCACTAGAGCTCAGGAGTTTGAGACCAGCCTGAGCAAGAGCAAGTGAGACCCCAGTCTCTACTAAAAACAGAAAAATTAGCCAGGCATGCGCCTGTAAGTCCCAGCTATTCAGGAGGCTGAGGCAGGAGGGATCACTTGAAACTGCTGTGAGCTAGGCTGACGCCACCACACTCACCCAGGCAACAGGGAGGGAGGAGGTTGATTTTTTTTTAAATCCAGGAAACAAGAGAGTGAGCCAACATCTTTGGAAAGCTGAGCAAGATACAAGCAAGTAATAAATTTATGGATCTCATTAATTCAGAAAGGATCTGAAACAGTGAACCAAAGGGGAAAAAAACAACTGAAGTTTCCATGGCATATTTCTAGAGAACTAGCAGCAAAATTCTATTTTTTGATTCACTCAAAAATATTTGTCGAGCACTAACTACATACCAAGCACTGTTCTATAAATAGATACTGGGGATATGGGCAACAGACAAGTCTTTGCCCTTACACAGCTGATGTTCTCCCAAGTAGGCTCCAGAAAGGCAATACTTGGGCTCCACCCTACTCTTTGTATAATCTAAAACCAAACTCTTCCCCTTCAAAGTTGATACAAACTTATCCTGCAAGTTGTCTTCCCGCTCATTTAAATTACAAGATTCAACTGCGTACAGGTTAAGGGCACAGAGTCCAGAACCAGATTACCCAATTCCACTGCCACTTACTAGTTGCTTGACCTTAGATGAGTCACTCAACAACTTTCTGTGATTCAGTTTTCTCATCTGAAAAATGGAAGTAATAACATTACCTCATAATTCTTATAAGAATGGAGTTCATATCTGTAAAGTGTTTCGAGCAATGTCTGGCACGTAGAATATATTATTTGTATAAAAATATTTATATCATGTATTACTATTAAAGCTTTCGATAGATAAAATATCTTTGCCTATCTATTTTGGAATCAAAGTGGTCGATGCCAAAATTTCCTGTAAAACCCATTTTATTTAAACCAATTGCTAAATGTTACAGCTACTCATTAAGTACACTACGGCTTTGGCCATAGGAAAACCAGAACAGGAAGAGGCAAAGATGAACAATTCATCACGTGGGTTCAGCCCTCACAATCTCCTTCCCACTTCCACCCCTCCACATAAGAACAATCCTCTCAACCTTACATCGCACACCTCTCTTCACAAAACGTTGTTGTGTTTATGAGACTCAAGTGCCCTAGCCCCAGGTTCAAGGCCCATCACCAAGCTATTCCCACCCTGCCCCAGAACTATTTGACCCAAGCTCCCTTCTGACCATTCCCTCCTAGTCATCTCCAGGCGCCCTAAGAGCCCATGCTTTGCTAGGTAATATGCCACGTCAATACTTTTGAGCCTTGGTTCCTGAAGGACCTCTCCTCAGAATGCTCCTTCCCCACTCTTCCACTTGGCTCTCTCCTATCCATCCATCAAGTCTATCCAGATGTCCCCTCCTCCACAGCCTTCTCCAATATTCTTCCCATGAATAATCAGGAGTAACAGCTTCTTCCCTAGTTCTCCCCAGCACTCTGGATACACCACTATCATAACCCTACAGATCCTTTATAGGGGTTGATAAATGTTAATTTTCCATGCCTGACTCTCCCACAGACACTGAACTCTAGGCAAAGGGAAGATGTTTTATTTTTGTCTTTCTTGTGTCTAACATGGTATCTACTTAGCAGTCTTGGTTATTGAAATAGAAATTTTCTTTTTTTTAAAATTTACTTTGATGTGCTTCATTCCCATAGGCTTCATTTGGCCTGTGTCCCTTATGTTTAGGGGAAGCCAACTTTTAGCACATGTGCTAGCCGATGGAGCAAAGTTTTGTTGTTGTTTTTTTTAAAGAAACACTTAACAAATTATGAAGGCTGTGATGTCCTTCACTCCAACTCAAATGTCTACTATTGAGTATGCTAGAACTTAAATCCACTTCCACAAGGTCTTCTTCAACTGAGTGAAGATGATAGTCCCACTCTCGTTATGTTAAAACTTGTATGTCCACTGGGAAAAAAAGCAAAACAGCAGCACCAAATTCAATGCGATGTTTACCTTTTCATTTATTGCCTGTTCACTAACCTACAGGTACTGGTAAACCTGTTTAGATTCATTTACACTGGGTATGGTGAGTTCATAGGAGTCACTTGGCTGGAATCTTAAGGGCATTTCTCCATACGTTTTGCCACCAAGTAGGAATTACTGAACACAAATGAGTCTATTCTATTGTCCTAAACTTCTGCAGCAGGAGAAACTCCCAATGCTCCTCACAGGGCAAGGAGTTGTCCAGGGTCTTCACCTAAACCACTAATACTCCATCTAACCCCATCTGCAGTTTTCCAGAGCTGAGGAACAGTTTGCAATGGCTCTTTAATACACTCTGCGATCAAGATCCTCAACTCACTGCGTAGAGTACTTTATCAGACTAAATTAACTCAGTTCTTTGGCTTATATTTCCTCTGTATTTTCCCCATTCTTTACTAATTTTAGTTACTCTTATGAGCGCTTTGCAAGTTTTATACAATAAATCCAAATTCAACATTATTTTAATACCTATTACGTGAAGAGGACATAAAGATTAACAAGGCATGGTGGTCATCTAAGAATATACACACTCATGAAATAGACACATAGACACATTCTACATTAGCTGTAATATATATGACATGCATTAACGGTAATACATGGGTAGAACAGGGGAGGAAGGTAGGGCAATCCAAAGCAGAGGCTCAGAGGAAAAATGGGACACTCACTTTCAATGCACTGACAGGCAGCAATGCAGATGTGGGGTTATAAAATAAAGCAAAACACAGCCCTAACTATAAGGACCCTAGAGCCCAGTGAAGTGGTGTCTGAAAATATTTTGCACGTCTTTTTTTTTTTTTTTTTTGCAAAAATCTTACACTGATATACCCAAAAGATAACAGAGATAATGAGTTGCTGTAGCTGGAGTTGGGAAGAGAATGACCTTCATTTCTGCCCCAGCCAGGCCCCCTGGGCCCTGAGATGCCTCTGCAGCCCAGCACCAAAGGAATGAGAGTATGTGCGTCCCCCACCACCCCGTGTCTTATTGTGATGTTTTGATACAACACTTAGCTCACTGCCACCTACCTACACGGTTAGTGCTATATAAGTATTTGTTAAATAAAACATGAAGGCTCTGGAGTAATTTACAAGTCACTGGTCTACTGAAGGGGAATGGCAGAGGTGTACAGGGAAGGAGTAGAACTGCCAGACACAAGGCATAAAATGCTGGGTCCAAATTACCAGAATCCAAAACCAGACAAGAAATTACAAAGGTCTGATCAGTTTCTCCAAAATTCCATGACATAAAAAGTTCATCTTAACTACTTTTTACTTTACCCCTGCAATTCTTGTTTCAGAGAGTCAGCTCTGCTTGCCACAGCAGTTTCTTCACATCTTTCCTGCTTCTTCAAAATTCCAACTCTCCACCTCCTCCTTCACCCTCAGCAGGCAGAGGACCTTAGCAGCACACAGGGAAAAGCGCTCCTTACATTTCCTCCGTGTGCTTGCATCCTGTTTCCTGCCTACACACCTCTGCTTACCTCTGGGATGGAGGTATTCTTACCATCCAAAGCCAATCGCCCCAGATCACACTGGGTCCTGAGTGCCCAAGGAGGGTCCTCAGTACAACACATTCTCTCCTGCATCTTTAACACTGTCCTCTGTGCTCGCTCTTCATCAGGATTTACACTGCTCCAGTTTGTCATATACAGGCGGTCCTCAGCTTAAGATGATTCAACTTACACTTTTCACTTTACAATGGTGTGAAAATGACACACATTCATCCACTAGAAACCGTACTCTGAGTACCCATACAACCATGCTGTTTTTCACTTTCAGTACAGTATTCAATAAATTACATGTGATATTCAACACTTTAGTCTAAAATAAGCTTCGTGTTTGATGATTTTGTTCAACTGTAGGCTAATGTAAGTGTTCTGAGCACTTTTAAGGTAGGGTTGGCTAAGCTATGATGTTCAGTAGGTTAGGTGTATTAAATGTACTTTGGACTGGTGACAGGTTTGTCAGGATGTTAACTTCATAAGTTGAAGAGCACCTGTATTTAAAAAAAACAACAACGGACGGACATGGTGGCTCACACCTGTAATCCTAGCACTCTGGGAGGCCGAGGTGGGCGGATTGCTCGAGGTCAGGAGTTCAAAACCAGGCTGAGCAAGACCTCGTCTCTACTATAAATAGAAAGAAATTAATTGACCAACTAAAAATATATATACAAAAAATTACCCGGGCATGGTGGCGCATGCCTGTAGTCCCAGCTACTTGGGAGGCTGAGGCAGTAGGATGGCTTGCACCCAGGAGATTGAGGTTGCTGTGAGCTAGGTTGATGCCACGGCACTCACTCTAGCCTGGGCAACAAAGTGAGAGACTGTCTCAAAATAAATAAATAAATATTAAAAAAATTAAAACAACAACAACAATAAAAAAGAAGTCTGCTCTTGTTCTCAGATTCTCCCTGCATCTATTTTTTACTTTCCTTTAACAGCCAAACTTTTGGAAGATTTGAATCCACATTTACTGTCTTCATGTCTCATCAATACATGACAATCTGTCTTTAGTTACCACCCTTCAGAAGCCTCCCCTGCCTCCCCACCCAACTGACATTTCTCAGTAACTCTGTCCACTGCCTCTGTCGTGAAACACTGCTCATTTCATGCACTCTGTGGTTTCCTCCTACCTGTCTGGTAGCATCCCTTCTGCTCTTTGGGAACCACTATGCTCCCTTAAATGTTTGCATTCCTCAGAGTTTTGTTTTGGCCCTTTTGAGCACTTGCCATTGTTAGTAACAATAACATAACCCCCAGGGGTGGGGGGGAGGAGGCTAAAACTACAAAACCTTCTAGGGGCAGAGCTCTGATGTTAAGTCTCTATTACTAGTAGGAGATGTCCATCACTCCAGCAGGGAACAAGGAAGTAACCACTTCTCTACATACTCCTGTTCCTTATCTGCCTCTGAGAACAATCTCATCTACTCCTAGGCTAGAATTACTACACATATGCTAACCTCCAAGTCTACAGCCCAGTTCCTTTACCTAAATATCAGATCTGGGCTCAAACACATAATGCTTTACAAACACCTCCACTTAAGTTCAAAACTAAATTCATCACTTTATTCTCCACCCTAATCTTTTCTTTCTCAATTGTTTTCTATTTCAATGAGTGGCACCCCCTATCACCTAGTCTCCCAAGCCCGAAGTCTAGCCTTCCTCACCAATCCACCTTTAACAGCTATCATCCCATCACCACCAAGGTCTTCAACAGCTTTACTTTATCAACACATCTGGCCCGGTATGTGTCAAATACTGCTGCACACAGAGTGGTGAAGGAGACAAGCTGAATCCTAGAGGGAGGAGGCAGGTAAACAAATAAATAAAAGGACAAGTTGAGATTGTGATAAAAGCTATGAACAAAACAAAGCTATGTGATAGGGGCATTACTTTAGATGGAGATGGCCAGAGAAAACTTCTCAGAGAAGATTTAAGAGGCTGAGTGTTTCAGACAAAGGAGCCAAGTGTAAAGGTCCTAAGGTAGACATGAGCTTGAGGTGTTCAAGAAAGAAAGAGAAGGCCAACGAGGCTGGGACATTGGAAGCAAAGAGGAGAACAAGTCAAATGAACTCAGAGGGAGGCAAAGGTCAGATAGGACTGTAGTCCCCAACCCTGGGGCTGCGGTTATGCTGCAGTTTCCAACCTGACAGCCTGGCTGCAGAGCAGGAAGTGAATGGTGGGGTAAGTTTCATCTGTATTTACAGCTGCTCCCCGCATCACTCACATCACCGTCTGAGCTCTGCCTCCCATCAGATCAGTGGCAGCATTAGATTCTCATAGGAGCGCAAACCCTACTGTAAACTATACATGTGAGGGGTCTGGTTTGAGAGCTCCTTATGAGAACCTAATGCCTGATGATCTGAGGTGGAGCTGAGATGGTGATGCCAGCACTGGGGACCAGCTGCAAATACAGATCATCATTAGCCGAGAGGTTTGACTGCCCAATGAATGCAATGCACTTGAATTATCCTGAAATGGACCCCCCACCTCCCCACACTCATCCATGGAAAAACTATCTTCCATGAAACCTGTCCCCGGTGCCAAAAAGGTTGGGGACTGCTGAGACAGGACCTTATTGGCCACCATGACAGCAATGAAAAGCCACTGGAGCACTTGAGGAAGGCAACTAAAACAATCCAATTTGAATTTATAAATGATCACTTGAGCTCAGAAGAGCAAAAAATAGTTTGGGAGGGGGGCAAAAACAGGCAGTAGGAAAACTGGTCAGGAGCCTAATAATACAGTAGTCCAGATAAGAGGGGATGGCTCTTAAGATGGGAGGGAATAAATTCAGGATACGTTTTGGATATAAAGTGAACAGAACTCACTGGGAGATTAGATGTTGGGAGTGAGGGGAGAAAAAAGGGATCTAGAACAATTCCTAGGTTGTTTTTAGGTATAATTTACATATAGCAAAATCACATACAATATATGATTTAATCAGTGTGATGAATGCCTGTTGAGATTCAGAACATTTCCATCACTTTAAAAAGTTCTCTCAGCCAGGCACGGTGGCTCACGCCTGTAATCCTAGCACTCTTGGAGGTCACGGCAGGAGGATCGCTCAAGGTCAGGAGTTTGAGACCAGCCTGAGCAAGACCCTGTCTCTACTAAAAATAGAAAGAAATTGGCCAACTAAAAATATATAGAAAAAATTAGCTGGACATGGTGGCACATGCCTGTAGTCCCAGCTACTCAAGAGGCTGAGGCAGAAGGACTGCTTGAGCCCAGGAGTTGTAGGTTGCTGTGAGCTAGGCTGACACCACGGCACTATAGCCCGGGCAACAGAGTGAGACTCTTGTTTCAAAAATAAAAAATAAAAAAATTAAAAGTTCTCTCATGTTCCCTCCCAGTCAATCCCCTTCCACCCAAGAAGCAACACTGATCTAATTTCCACTACCATAGAGAGATTAGTTCTCCTTATTCTGGAATGTCTTATAAATGGGATCATCCATTATGTACTATTTTTGTCCCTGGCTTTTCACTCAGCATATCTGAGATAAATCCTTGTTACATGTATCAACAGTTTGTTCCTTTTCATTGTGGCCTTCCACTGTATGAACATACCAGTACATTAATTCATTCTCTTGCTGACAGACATCTGAACTGTTTACAGTATTTGGTTATTATGAATACAACTGCTATGAATGTTCTTATATGAGCTTATTTGTGGACATTTTCATTTCTCTTGGATAAATACCTAGAAAAGAAAACTGCTGGGTCATAGGACAGATATATATGTTCAACTTTTTAAGGAATTGCCAAACAGTTTTCCCAAGCAGCTGCATCATTTTATACTCCCATCAGCAATGTATTCAAGTTCTAGCTGCCCGACTCCTAGGGGTTTTGCTTGAATAACTCTACCTGTGTCATAATGAAACTCACATTCTTTCAGCTTCAAACACACTTCTACATCTTTTTTTTTAAGACCTGTAGATGCACTCTAAAGACACTTTCCACCTCACCCCATCCCTTCTGCTGCCTATCTCTCATGCTATTTATTCATTAAACAAATATCCTGAAGGATGAGAACAGGAAGGGCTTACCAGAATGTTCGGGATAGAGGAAGTAGCACATAAAAAAGTTCTGAGGGGAAAACCTTGCCACCTTCAAGGACTTAAGAAAGTGAATGTGAATGGAGGACAGGGAACAAAAGTAGCAGGAGAGGTAGGCAGGAGCAAGGCTCTTTAGGGCCTTGTGAATCATAAGCAGGAGTCTGTATTCTCTTCAAAGTGCTATGGGAAACCATTAAAAAGATTTGACATAGGGGAGAGACAGATGACTCCTGACTGCTCTGGGCAAAATGGAAAAGAGGTGGACAGGAGTAGAAATGGGGAGGCCATATTAAGAGGCCATCATGGGCCAGGCACAGTGGCTCACGCCTGTAATCCTAGCACTCTGGGAGGCCAAGGCAGGAGGACAGCTCCAAGTCAAGAGTTCAAGACCAGCCTGAGCAAGAGCGAGACCCCATCTCTACTAAAAATAGAAAGAAATTAATTGACCAACTAAAAATATATAGAAAAAATTAGCTGGGCATGGTGGCACATGCCTGTAGTTCCAGCTACTCAGGAGGCTGAGGCAGAAGGATCGCTTGAGCCCAGGAGTTGGAGGTTGCTGTGAGCTAGGCTGATGTCACAGCACTCTAGTCGGGACAACAGAGTGAGACTCTGTCTCAAAAAAAAAAAAAAAAAAGAGGCCATCATGGTGTCCCAGGTAGGAGATGGTGGTGGCAGCAGAGGTAAAAGAAGTGTCATATTATGGAAGTCACACTATAGAAATAGTACTTGCAGTACCTTGGTGATGGATTAGAGAGTGGTGAGAGAAAAGGAAGAATTTGATTTGAGAAATTGGGTAGATGGCAGAGGCACTTACGGAAAAGGGGACAAATGGAGAAGAAAGAGTTTACATGGAATCAGTGTTCAGCTTTTGAATTACAAAGCTCAAGATAGCAGTGAGATATTCAAGCGGCTGTGTCAAGCAGGAGTCAAAGGAACTAGAAAGACCTAGCAGAAGATATCAATGTGGGGGTCATCAGCTTATGGACAATCATGAAAGCCTAGGGATACCCGAAATCACCCAGGGAGAGAATACCTTAAGAAAAGAGGACCCAGAGAATGCCAATGATCCACCAGAAGAAAGGTAAGAAGAGGCCACAAAAGTGGGATGAGACAGCCAAGATAAGCCAGTTGATGAGGGGGTACGTGGTCCTCCTTTGAGAAGCCTCCAGTGACCTTTCAAGTCAGGGTTACACGCCTGGTACAGCAACTTTAATCCCCTTGTCAGAGCCCTTTTGCTTTTTAGACTCTTTTTTTCTCCCCAGAGATGGACATCTCAGTCTATTGCTCAGGCTGAAGAGCAGTGGCACAAGCATAGTTCACTGTTACCTCGACCTCCTGGGCCCAAGCAATCCTCCTGCCATAGTCTCCCAAGTAGCTGTGATCATAGGTGTATGCCACCACACCTGGCTAGCTTTTTAAAAAAATTTTTGTAGAGACAGGGGTCTAACTATGTTGCCCAGGCAGGTCTCAAACTCCTGGCCTCAAGCAATCTTCCCACCACAGCCTCCCAAGTAGTTCCCTCATACTTTTGATGCCCATTTAATTGCCCTTCTCTACTCAGCAGTATTTGAGGACATAAAATTAATAGCATTGGCAGGAACCAGCCCTGCTCTACTCCAGTGTCTTGGTACATAGCATAACACAGAATGTTGGTTTAATGGACAGCTACCACTCTCTGATCACCACATGCAGGCAGTACACTCCATCATATACCTTTCCTACTTTAGTTCCTTTCCCCAACAGCCCAGAGGAAGTTGCATCTCCACTGGACAGATGAGGAACCAACAGCACAGGCAAAATGTCCAGAGTCACTCAAACTAAGTGACAGAACCAGAATGAGGTCACACATCCTCTTTCTTTATGGAGGCTCTGCTGCCTCCATAAAGCCCACCACATGGACCTCCTACAGCAAAAGTACTCTCTCTCACATTACTGCTAAAGGGTATGGCATCTGTCCCCAGGTAATTGGCCTACCATAGCACTAAGTCAGGGAAAAGCCCAGGCAAGTACCTTGGCTCTTCTCTTGAGAACCCCTACTCACCAGACACAGTGACCATTCCCCAGACTCTCAAAGCAATGCTTCATGGTTAGCGCACTTCTAAACGTAGCAGTGGGATCTGGGCTTCCCTGAAACTGAGATTTGGAGGTAAAAGAACTTATGACTCTGGGGCCTTAACTTTTTAATTCTAGAAACCAATTTTAGTCACATATCAGAACTTTCCCCCTTCATCTAAAAGGCCTCACTCTAACTAAACAACTAATACTGAATGTGGCAAAGGAAGAGTTTCTCCATGTCATCCTTTCTGGACCAAGACAAAATCAGGAGAGAAACCAGTAAGGACTAAGAAGCCGACACTACACATTTGTGTGATAAGTAACAGTGGTACACTAAGTGAATACACTAGCACACAGAAGCTTCCTTCCTTTGTCCAATCGTGAGCCACCGTGAAATATCAATCCTCTGGTGAGGGCATGGGGTATAGCTGGCAAAGAACAGGGTTCCACCCTTGATTCTGTCAATATAAAGCTACATAACTTTGGAAAAGTCACCACCCTCTTGGCATCTTTCTTGAGTTGTAAAGCCAAAGAGTTAGACTAGGCAACTTCTTAGGTTTCTCTCACCTCTAAAATTCTATGATCAGAGAGTATGGAAAGGGTGGGAGAAGGCACACTGGATGCCGGCTGGCTGGGAAAGACTGAGAAGACGAGCCCTGCTGGCAACGGTTAACAAAGCCTGTGTGACCTGCACTGTTCCCTGCCCAGCCAGAGCCTCTGCTTGGAGCTATCCTTGCTTCCCTTGACATCCCCACACACAAGTTCCACTCAGTCACTCGGGATTTCTCTATTTGAAGCAATAACAAAGTACAATGATTCTAACAACCTAATCCAACTCCCCAAGTAACATAAACACAACCAAAGAATGTTTCCCATATTGCCTAGCACTCACCGATATTATAACACATCTCTACATTTTTTATCAGGATGAATTTTTAAAAAGCAGACAACATTCCTCTTTCTTAGCCTTCACAAGGTACCACTAATGATCTCCCTAAAGGTCTTTTGAACCAGGTCCCTATTCACAAAGCATGAAGATATTATATAAACACAGGAAAAACTTCAGCACACTTCCATCCTTTGCATTAAATTCTCAAGATGTTCAAGGCTAAATCAAATTATTTACTTAGTTTAATGCCATTTTCATCCATCCCACAGATCCAGTTCAACTGCCCTCCCGGCAGAAAAGGCTTCATAACAGGGAATATCTTTGTGACCATTCTGAAGTAGCACCCCCCAAGTCACTATCCTATTGTTTTTTTATTCTCTTCAAGCTATTAACACTATCTAACATTTTTATTTACTTACTGTTTATAGTCTCTAAAGTAGGCTCTTCCTTGCCCACCACTGCATCTCCTATGCTTAAAACAGTGCCTATAAACACTTGTTAATGAAAATTAAAAAACAAACAGGAGGACCTTAATCCACATTCAGGGATATGATGTTCAAATGTGGAAACAATCTTCCAATCAACCTGACATTCAAGTGTTTAATGAATTTCTACCCTTTCCTATAGAATAGCTTACATACTGCAATAAGGATATTTTCCCCAGTAGCTAATGTTTTCTCTTTCCTAATTCCTCACAATGAAGCATCAGATGATAACCCACAGATATACCAATAACTCATGTTATAGTTCATCTTCCTGCTGGGCTGTATGCATTACCTACAAAGCAAACATAGCTATAATGCAGAAAAGTACCAATTGTTGTTTATTACCATGAGAACCTTTTCACCCATACTGCAGGTGTCATGGGTATTAAAGGACATTCAACAGCCTAACCAATAATCAAACTACCCAATGTGGTGCAATGTGACCAAAGTATGCTCTAACTATGAAAGCTCTGATTTCAGTATATTGTATTCCAAATGTGTAAATCTGATGTACCGTTTTATTCCAATAAAATACGGCTTTATTGTTTGCTTTATTTTGTTACTTTTTTATATCTCCAAAAAGAAAATAAAGGCAGCAGAGTCAGAGGCCCCAGACAGATCTAATGAATACTAAGGTGCCTTGACCACAACTCTCCCCCTGAGGAAGGATGCTTAAGGGATACTGGGGAAGAAGTGTCTTTGGTAAATATATCTTTTGAGTCTCACCTGGTCAAACTGAGAGCAGTCACACATACTATGTTTCCTGTGCATTGTAAACCAGTAACAGACAGGAAGAAACAGCCCCTTATGTATTATATAACTGAGATGATACAAAAGTTTTCAGCTCAAGACATAATGCCAGAATTGGGTATGAAAGATTTATAGATTAAATCTCAGGTACACTAGCAAAACTGATCAGGTAGGGAGAAAGTAAAAGTTTAGAAAATCCCCAAGCTCACAAAGGCACAAGCAGCCACAAAAGCCATGCTTTCCAGTATTTTACCTGAATCCAGATTTCAGCTTTAAAAAAATAAAAGAGGGGCACAACAGGAAGCTATGGATTCCAGAGCTACATCTACCACTAGCCCTTTTGTGCCCTGAGCAGGAAGTGAACTGTAAATAGACCTAGTACAGTGCAGGGTTTGAAGTCAAGGGGAGGAGTCACATCCAAACCCTGACTTTCACTAGCTCTATGACCTCTCAGGGAAAGGAAAGATGATCCAGGTCTGCTGGGTGTATGTTGTTAAGATAATATAAAATGCTTTGGACTGAGTACAGCAAAAAGGCTTGTTTTTTATACAAATGTTAGCATCCTTTCCCATCTACAGGAAGAGTAGGCTGAACTCACCAGCAGTAGTCCAACTCTAATTTCTTGGTATAAATAGACATGACATTCCATCTTATTTTATAGAGTTAAAGAAAGTATACCACTAAAAGGCTATGGAACCTAAAAGCCATGTCTCCTAACATCTTAGCAATTTTGCCAACCTTCTCTCACATAAATACACACACACACACAAATCACCTCAATAGAACAAAAGTTTTATAATACTATTTTTCTCATAAGTTACAAGACAAGCATAATATGCTTTGAGTGGGATAACTGCTTACAATTTGAGTAACTAGGGTTTTTAAAATCCCACACTGAACACAAGGTTGTAACTCAAATCCTGATATAGAAGAAATGCTTATTTCAGGAAACTCCAAATAATCTGTGTAGCTGTATAAAAATGTCTACCTATGTAAAAGGCCTAATGTTAACATACAACAAAATTCAACCAAACCATCTCCAAAGTAAATATTATGAGTACAACACCCTGCCCGTGCTGGGACCCTTTTGGAAATTGTTTGAAAAGACTGAACAAAAAGTGACCTAAGAGTGACAGACATATTATACTACATTGGGCACATGTCTGTCAAACATCACAGTACTAGAAATTTAAGACAAATTCTGTGGTTGGTCTAGAAATACTCACCAGTCAAAAGCATGGCCAAAGGCCTTCACACACCATAAAATCAGTGAAACTAATTGGGGTTCCTCAGCATCTGAGCGAGCATCCAGCTACCATTAAGGAATAATCTGGGGATGCAGATAATTAGTGCACCCTGAGGTGACAGTTAATTCTACTAGCACACCATCTCACAGAGATATTATGGCATTCTACTCATTCTCCTACTTTGAGAATACTGAAGCTGGAAATTTCAAAAGTTAGCTAAATATCCCCTGGAAGAACTTTTAATAAGATCCCTGCACAATCAACGGTAAGAGGACGACAATGTTGGAACTCCTTTGAGCCAAGCAGGAGACACAGACCTAATCAAAAGTTACCCATACTGACTGGGCTAGGTGGCTGAGGCCTGTAATCCTAGCACTCTGGGAGGCCAGAGGGGAGGATCGCTTGAGGCCAGAAATCTGAGACCAGCCTTAGCAAGAGCAAGACCAGTCTTGACAAAAAATAGAAAAATTAGCCAGCATCTTGGTGCACACCTGTGGTGCCCCCAGCTACTTGGGAGGCTAAGGCAGGAGGATCGGTTGAGCCCAGGCATTTGAGGTTGCAGCATTCTACTCAGGGCAACAGAGTGAGACTCTGTCTAAAAAACAAACAAACAAAAAAGTTACCCACATCTCCCAAGTAGTCAAACGTTCTCTGAAGTCTTTTTTCTGATAACTTCTTCCACAAAGACTAAATAAATAAATAAAGTGTATTCCACATAGGCTAGAATGATATAATACAGTCTGTTCTGAAGCACAGAACAGCACCTGGAATTTCACAGAAGACCATACCCTGACCAAGTTTTATGCTGTATTGGAGAAGGAAGAGGCTGGAAACTAGAAGACAGCCTTTTAAAAGTCATCTCAGCTAAGGTACAGCCTGCATTTCTCAGGAAAGTTGCCTACAGCTAAAACGAGAGCACAACATGGGACAAAAAAAAAAGCAACAACAACAAAAAAACAAGCTCTTGTAATGTTTGAGCTGGCAGGAGTCCTCATTTACCATGAGGAAATTGGGGCATTGAAGGGAAGTAACATGCCCAGAGCTTCAGATTATTTGGTGGCAAAACTGGAAGTAGATTCCTGATCTCCTGGGTCGGAATTCAGTGCAGTTTCCCCATCCACCAAGCTGCTACCCCTTGTAAGATGTTTTATAAAACTCTTCACTCTTCACTGAGGCTGTTAACATAAGAGTCTAATTATGATTCAAAGATCAGCCTGTGAGATAATAGTTCGAAAATTCCATCCATCTTCGAGGGGAAAAAAGCCAAGAAGAAAGAGGAAAAAAATCCTAATTTTGACCTGACCCCTAAACTCAAACTAAAGGTTTGAATACAGACTATGCTAGTATTCACAACCACAAAAACAGACAATCCCCACCCACAAACCGAGGAAGGCGGTCGCTCCTTGGCACCGCCCCCCACCCCCAACTCACTAAATTCCACTCCCATCCCAGCGCACAGAAGACATTGCACCTACCGCCGTAGCTCGAGAAGAATCGGCTGGATCCGTCAAACACCACTCCCCCACCTCCCAAAACAAGGGATGAGAAGGTTAGCGCCTCAGGTCTCCAAACGAGCGCTCCCTCGCGCACGGAGTCCGCCGTATCCCACACCCCGCCCGGCTCACCGCGGCGGGGGAGGGGAGAAAGCCCCACACAGGAAGTGTGTCCCGTGCTCCACTCCCCGCGCCGAGACCTTGCGCGCTGCCAGCGGGTACCTGCCCTCCGCCTCCAACAGGCGAGAAGTAACCGCGTCCACATGGCTTCAGGTGTTCACATGGCGATAAACGGCCCCGTCCCTCCCGCGGCCTGGGGCGCGCTCCGACTCCAGGGCGCCCCAGCGCGGCTCCCTCCCGCCCGCCACCAGCCGGGTCCTCCGCCCCGCTGGCCTCGCCTCCAGCCCGCAGCGAAGAGGAGAGCGCCGTCAGCCCCCCGAGGCTGCTAAGGGCCCCGGGGCAGGCGGCGCTGACTGACCCCGCTCACACCCGCCGCCTTTGCACCCAAGGCCGCGACAAGCAGGTACCTCTCCTCGGGCCCCTCAAGCTAGGACCGGACTCCCAGGCCGGACCGAGACACCTCAGCCCTCTGACGCCAAGCCGGACCCCTTCGCCTTGGCACCCCTAGGCCAGGTCCGGCCCAGGACCCCGCCCCGCACTCCTGGGTCTGGCCGGGCAGGAACATTCTCCTCAGCACCTTAAGCCCCGGCTCGGAGTCCAGGAGGCTCAATACTCCCAGGTCGGGCCGGGACCTCTGTTCCCAGCCCCCAGGGCCGGACACCCCGGACTGACCCCAGCCCCTCAGGCCCAACCCTTTCCCTCCCCCTTCAGGCCTGGGCGGCGGTTACCTGCTGGAGCCCTCCGCCCCGTCCCTCGGCCTCCGCCGGGGGCGGGAGGGGAGGGAGCGGCGGCGGCGGGCGGCGCTGTGCGGGGTGGGGGTGGGGGTGGCTCTGCCGCCTCCAGCTCGGGCGCCCCGGCCGGCGGCGGGCGGGCCGGGGCCGCGGCCCCTCGAGGCTCGCTCCGGCCCGCGCGCTCGTTCCCCAGTCAGGCGCGCCTCAGGGCGGGCTCCCCTGGCGGAGGCCGCGGCCGCCTCGCAGGGGCCGAAAGCGGCTCGGTTCGGGGTTTTTTCTCTCCATTCTCCCAACACACAGGAAATAACAGAGCGTCAGGTGACGGCGAGCGGCCAATAGGGAGGCTCCGGGCCGCAGCGCGCGGGCGGGTGGGAGGGCGCGCAGCGGGGCGGTGCGCGCGGCGGGGGCGGGGTGGCAGGGGGCGGGGCCGCAGCGCGCGTGCCCACCCGCGTGCGGCGGCGTCGAGGCCAGCGCGCGCTGGGCCGGGGTAGCTGAGACCCCAGGCCAGCGGCCGAGTCCTGCGGGGATCCTCTTGGCAGCCGCGGGGCGCAGCACGCCGCCCGCCCAGTGCCTTGTCTGCCCGCGCCTGGGGCCGTCCTGGGGGTGGCCGCAAGCCAACTTTCTGGGGAGTTGGTGGCCCGGAATCTCTCACTGAGATTTCTGGAGTTCCCTGGAGCCTCCAACGCCAGAATCGCGCCTCTGGCAGCCCGGAGAGCCCGTGGGCGAGGGCCCGGCCTCTTCCTGGTGGCCTTTTTAGTCGGGCCGGGCATGGGGGTGACTCTTGCCTGCCAAGACCCATCTGGGCCCCGGGGCAGCAGGCCTGGTCCTCTGGTTCCACGGCCTGCGCCCGTGCTGCCCAGTGTCCTTGGATGCACGACTCGGTTTCCCTCAGAGCCTCAGTTTCCTCAGCAATAAAAAAACGATGAGGAGGGAGGCCTACCTGTCTCACGTGTAAAATAGACGCTCCACAAATGTCAGTTGCATTTCTGCAGCTGCATTAAGCAGCTGCAATGCCTGGCTGGCAGGACCCAGGGTCCAGAATTAATTTGGAGATAGGCAGAGGATTTGTGGTGCCAAGGCTTCAGCCTGGTCCCAGGCATCCTTTGCAAATCTGATATGTTTATAGAATAAAGAAAGGGCTTGACTGTTTTCTTAAAAGCTGAGTTATAGAACCACCATTGTGTGAGTGTTGGTGCCATGTGGTTCACTGCCATCATAAGTAAGAAAGGGCCAGGTGCGGTGGCTCAGGCCTGTAATCCCTGCACTCTGGGAGGCCCCACTCCGGAGGATAGCTTGAGGCCAGGAGTTTAAGACCTGCCTGGGCAACATAGCAAGACCCCAGTCTCTACAAAAAGCAAAAAGAATTAGCCAGGTGTGGTGGCATGAGCCTGTAGTCCCAGTTACTCAGGAGGCTGAGGTGGGAGGATCCCTTGACCCCTGGAGTTTGAGGGTATGGTGGGCTATGATGAGGCCACTGCATTCTAGCCTGGGCAACAGAGCAAGACCCTATCCCTCAACCCCCTCGCAAAAAAATTAGTGAGAAGGCCAGTGAGGGTAGAATGTGCTTGGAGTGTTTGTGATCCTGCCTCTGACCTTTGACCTAGCCAAATTCTCTTGCCACTTTGGGCCTCAGTTTCCTATTGGTGAGGAGAATTGGATTAGATGTCCCTAATGTTGGCTAAAATTGCTGATTCTAAATTAGGCTCCCATCTGTCCTAGATGTTAAGGGAGTATGTAGCTTTCTTTCCTGAAGCAACACCCAACTCGAAAGTAAATTGGGATGGGAAAAGTGCTTCAGGCAGCAGGTGGAGATTGACAGAAACCAGGTGTGGCCTGGGGTCCAGATTTCAGTATATTTGAGGAATACTACTCCCCGGGGCCTGGCTTTACCCTTTCACCTTTCACCCTTCACCCCACCTAGCCAGAGGCATTAATGCTTTGCCTCATCTCAGGCCACCCAAGGAGGGGCCCAAGATCCTAGGCAGGGGCTGAGGTGATTTTGGGACCCTGGCAGGAGGATATGATTGGGGAAGGCAGTGATTTCCCCTGGCTTCTGTCCAATCTTTTAAAGTGGGGGCCGCTGCAATGCAGGTCAGGACTATTCCTGAGGACCTGAGTCCTCAACACCTCCTACATGCCAGGCAGAGTGCCAGGCTCTTCCGGGGCAGAGCTGAGCAGGCTGCTAGGCCCTGCCCTCTGGCTGTTCCATTGTTCTTCTAACTGTGAGTTTCATTTTCAAATTCTCAGGCCCAAGACTTTCAAAAGACCAGTGCCTAGCTTCTGCTTAGTTCAGGGAAGCAGAGGGAAAGATACAGGGACTCTCGGCACAGATCCATGTTTTCTGGACTAAAATGAGAGAATAGAGGGGAGCTTCCTGAATACTGTTGGGGGTACCTTCAATTTCTTGAAGAGAATTCATGAAGAAAAGGGAAGCCCTTTTCTTTATAATCTCCTGCCCCATTATTTCTCCCTTATTCCCCTTCTTCCTTAGCTCACTCATGTCTCACATGGGGGCTGGGAGGATGGTGACAATCTGTGGCAGAACTGCATTTAAAAGGGAAAGAATGCAGACAAGATAACTAGAGTCTAGGCTCTTGTCAGCTCCTGCCTCTCATGATCCTATAGCCCTCTCCGAACCCTTTCAGATCCTGCTGGACCACTGCCTGTCTGACCTCTACCTAGAAACTTCCCCAATCCTAGGACCAGGCCAGCCAGTCCTCTTTGGCCCTGTGGCCTGTCTCTTTCCCTTTTGGTGCCATTCGGAAAAAGAACATGCATGGGTGTCATGGCCAACAGACAGATTTGAGTTACTCTTATACTGTGTGGCCTCTTCAGCTGTAAAATGGGCATAATATAACCTTACTCAGATAGTGGTGTAGCAATCTAAAGAGATCTGCATAAAGAATTCAGGACAGTACTAGGCACACATTAACACCAGCTACCGTTCTGATGTGGACACAAAATGACACGTAAGCAGACTGCAGCTCTGAGACGAGAAGTTACTGCCCAAGATCCCATGGTGACAGGAGCTTAATAACTAGATTCCCTTTCCTCTTTGATCACATTAGCATCTTCTTTTGTTCTCACATTGCCTCAAATGCATGGATTCTATTTTTCCTACCACACTTGAGCTCTTTAAGGAAAGGACAGTAGACCAGTTAGGTTTTTTTTCCCCTCTCTCCTAACCCAGTCTACTAAAAAAATACTTATTGAACTGAATCAGTGTATCAATTCCAGAAGCAAAATTAATCCTTTCCCTCCTCTCTGGCTCAAAGATGGCTTTTGGAAACCCTGTGTCACTCCTTTTATTACAAACTCCTCTGCCCTCCTCCAGGCGCCTGGGCCACTCCGGGATTACAAATGGAGCCTCTGCCTCTAGGTCACTGATTCCGCTACCATCTGTCAGCACGGATTGATTGAGGAGACTGGCCCTGTTCAGCAGATCAGTGACTTGTGCGAAGTGAGCCGGGTGTTGGCGCCTTCAGCAGCAGGCAGATGTCCTTTCTCTCACTTGCTAGCTCTCTTGAGCGCACGTACAGCCCTCACCTTTATCCTTCAACAAGCCCCAGCTCTCCTTCCTCTTTGGGAAGGGCTGCCTGCTAACTCTGGCACACCAGGAGGGAAGCCTAGAATTCCTGCTCACAAGCTCAGGGCTCAGTTTTCCAGGAGGCAACGTACAAAAGCCTCTGGTTAACAGAGTGGGAGACTCCCCACAGCATCCCACTGAGCCTGTCCCCAAGCCGGGCATCTTCCCAGTGCAAAGCACAAGGATGCTGAGTGCACAAATTGCAGAGTGGGGAATCCTTTGCGGGCAGGCTTCCATTCCACATAGAGCCCCTGCTGTATGCAAAGCCTGGGGGCTTAGAACAATTCTTTCTGGGACAATATCAGGGAAGGCTCTGAGCTAAGGGAAGGCCAGGGAATGCCAAGACTTAGGGGGTGTGGGGAACAGCTACCTACTGTGCCCAGGAGGGCTGGTACACACTATGGGGACTGAGGGGAGGAGGGCTGAGTGCAGAGTTGGGCAAGGGTGGGATACTGCAAGGCTTTTTATCTATGACAGGCTTGGCATGAATTTGTTTCACAGAGTCTCATGGTGACCTCTGCTCACCAAGTTTGCCCCTCTACTCTGCCCTCCAGGGTAGAAGTTGTAGCTCTTTCATCTGAACTCCCACTGATCACAGTGGGCTATTTGTGAATGTGTCTATCTTTTCCACTGGACTATGAGTATCTGCAGGGCAGAGAGACCTCTGTTTCCCTTGGGTCTTCCAGCATCCTATGCAGGTGGGGTACCATGTCCCCCAAAATCATGTTAATCATGGTGATACAGCCTAGAGGAATCCAAGCTTACTATGAACCAGGCACTGTGCAGATTTGCCTTTATCATCCTATTTAATATTTGCAGCAACCTGATGAGGTTGGTACTGTTATCACCCCCCATTTTACAGATGGGACTACCGAGGTGCAAAGAGTTATCCCAAGTCACGTGGCTAGTATTTGAACCCAGGTCTTCAGAGGCTGCACACTTAACCACCAAGCTTCCCAGCACTCAGTAAACAATAAAAAGATGGCTATGGACATAGAAAATCGGTGGGTCCAAGAGTCTGCAGGCATATAGGGAAAGAAACGTTAGAGGACAGTAGGGTCAGTGCTAGCCTCTCCCACAGGGGGCAGTTGGCGGTCTCAGACCCCATGGCTGGAAGACCACAACCTGCTGACCAAGCAGCAGCTGCTGCATATCAGCTCACTCACCAAGCCCCTGCAGCCTGGTCACCCAGATCACCCTACATTCCTACCTCCACACTCACTGCCCCTGGATTCTCTCTGGGCAGCCACTAGCATGGTGGTGCCAGCACAGGTCATTGAGTTGGGGGCCAGCCTGGTCTCACCAATATGTGTCCTTCAGCAAATTATCCAATGGCTTTGAGTCTCAATTCCTTCATCTGCAAATTGGGACAGGTAGGGGGAGGGGTGAGTAATCTGCCTCCAGGGAGTCAGGCTGTACCTGGGTGCTCATTCACACCTCACAACAACCCTGAGGCAAAGACTGTCATCTTCATTGTATAGAGCGCAAAATGGGTTCACAGACAGGTTAAGAGACTTGCCCAGGTCACACAGCTAGCAAGAAGCAGGGCTGGGATTTGGACGCAGCCTCCTGGCTCCAGAGCCCCCACTGAGTCACTGGGCACTACAAAAAGTTAAAGTGAAGAAGAAATGATCTAACAATAGTAGTGACAAAGGCATGTTATAAGCACTTTACCTGCATGAACTCACTTAATCCTCACAACCACCTTAGGAAATAGATACTATTCTCACCTCATTTTGCAGATGAGGAAACTGAGGCACAGAGCAGGCCGGAGTGGGCAGAGCTGGAATTTCTCAGGGTACAGAGCCTCTGCCTCGCTTTATCACGGGATAACAATAGGGAGGTTCCTTTTCCATCGGGATTATTTCTGCATGAAAGCTCAAGACTTTTAGCCACATCATTGTTTGAGCTCCACGGGAAGGCAGTGCCACATGCTGAGGCATGCTGGGAAAAGACTTTGTTCCATCCTGTTTTGTTGACATGCTCTTCATTTTTAAGCCTGAAACCCAAGCTTCCTGCTATGAATTCAAACCGTGGAGAAAAATGCAGCCATGATAACGGCCACGACTTCCTGAGCCTTCAGTGTTCCCGGTGCTTGGGGCTCGTATGTGTCACCTAACCTTAACCTTCACAACACCAGAGCAGCCCCCATTTCACAGCCAAAGAAACTGAAGCCCAGAGTTGCTAAGAAGATACCCAAAGGTGCACAGCTGCTAAGTGGTGGATTTGGGATTTGTCCTCAGGTCCTTGAGAATCCTGACTCTTAACCATATCTGCTGCCTCCCTACAGAGGCATGGAAGGAAATATTTCTGCTCATCTTTTGCCATGGACTACTGGCCCTTCAGTATCAAGATTCCTGGGCCACTCAGAAGGCACCAGGATGCAGAGCTGGATGCTGCCCTCTCACAAGGGAAGCTAAGAAATGCGGACAGATGCTCCACTCTGTCTCTCCCTCAAGTGACTTAGGAATAACTGCTCTGCCACCAAGGCAATTATCTTCTGGAAGCAGTCACACCTGTGAGGTTCCTCACCAATGCCCTGTATCTCCCTGCGAGCTCTTGAGGACAACTGCCAAAGCACATGTGATTCCAGGGAACAAAAAGCAGCAGGAGCCATGGAGTCTCCAACTCTCAACTGGCCCTCTTGACTGCAGCCTCTTTTCTGGCCCAGCTATCCCTGCAGACTCATTACAGTTATCCAAAGCCAGTTTTGACCTTACTCTCCCTGGCTCAAAAGTCTTCACTGGGTCCTGAGTGGCTACAGAATTCAAGTTTGTTTCCATCCACCTGGAATACAAAACCCTCATCTGGCTGTGCTCACCTTTCCAACCTTCTCTCCTATGTCTCCTCTGCCTCTCTGACAAACCTAATGAGTTCTGTGCCTGTCTGTTCCCCAAAGCAAGAATGCCCTTCCCACTTCCCTACAGATGGACATTATACCTTCATTCAAATCTTACCCAAATGCCATCTCCTCCACAAAGCCTTACCTTAATACTCATCATACATTCATTCATTCATTCATTCAACAAACATTGATTGATCCCTTATCATATGATAGGCATTGATCCACGGGTCCCTATTGTCATGGAGCTTATGATCCCATGGGGTTATTAGAGAGAGAAAGATTCATCAAATCAATAATCATTTGATAACAGCCCTGATATGTATTAGTAAGAAATACGGCAGGTGCACAGGTATATAACTGGGGCCTGAGTCTTAAGGATCCAGAACATTTGGGGTGAGACCTGAAGGACAGATAGGAAATAGCCACATGATGAGGCTGGAAGAGAGCTCCAGGCAAAGGGTGTGCTGTGGCAAAGGCCCTGAGGCAGGAGGGAGCAAGCAGAAGGGAAGAAGGCCAGTATAACTTAAGTGAAATGAGAAAGTTGGAGATGCAGCTGCAGCAAGATGGTATAGGCCACAAGAGGCTTTGGGACTTCATCTCGGGGCAAAAGGAGGAGCTGTTGAAGGATTCCAAGCAGAGGACACAAGCCAACGTTCATTTGTAAGCTATCTTGCCCTGTGGCTGTCCCTCTTCTAAGAAGCCCAGGCCCCGCATCAAGTCACCCCTGAACCTCAGTCATTTGGTCATTTGGGTGTGAGTCTTTGCATCCCCTCCTCCCTCGCAGACTGAGCTCTTGGCGGCAGGCTGACCACCAGCCCTCTGGCCTCACCCCATAAGCCAGCCCAGGGCTCAACACGTGGAGTTGCTTCAGAAATGTGTAGGATGAACTAATGAACGGGACAAGACACTTACCGGCATGTCTCCTGGAAGGGGCAAGGGTTTCAGTGAGGCCACAACTCAGGGAGCAGAGCCACTGTCCCATCAACATCCAAGCCCAGAGTGAGCACACGGCATGACAGTGCACAGGCAGCTGCCGGTGGCTGTCTTGTGAATGACCAGAAACGGAACCAAAAGCTCCCAACAGCTGCAAAGTGCTCTCAAGTTTACGAAGCCTATTTCACATGAGCAGTCTCACAGTCAGCCCTCTGAGGGGGGGTAGAGTTACTGCCCCTCACTTTACAGATGAGGAAACTGAGGCCCAGGAAAGGGAGGGTCCCCAGCAAATCGTGGCAAAACCAAGACCAGAACCTGACCAAAGTTCAGACTATGGATGGCCCCCATGGTGTTAAGAGAGCTTTCCAGAAATTTCTTTCAGAACTATTTTAAACTGACATATTTCCTCAGGATGTCTGTCACGCCAGCAGTGGGAGCCAACACACCAATTCTCAGAGGCGTCAGCCCCACTCGCTCGGCTCCCAGGCCCTTAGGATGGCAGCACGCGCGGCCCAGGGCGCAGGAGGGGGCTGCTGGGCTTGGTGCTGAGTAAATAAATGCTGGGGGAGGGAGGGGAGGCTGAGCTGATTTGAGAGAATAACAACGGAGAACATCCCTACAGCTTTCCTGTGTGCTGGATATTACCTGCACGAGCTCACATCCCCACGACACTGAGTACAAGAACTATCCCCGTTGACGAGTGTGGAAACTGAGGCTCGGGGCAATAAATAAGTAGCCTGAGACCACACAGCTAGTGACGGCAGAGCCAGGATCCGAACCCGTGCAGTGCCAGTACGCAAGCCCCCACACTCCTGCTGAGCGCGGGGGAGCAGAAATGGCGTGTGCAGAGGGAACAGCTCTGTGAGGAGGCAGCCCCCTGCACCCCCCCCGCCCCCGCATACCCGGTGACACTATTCCCATTATGAATACATCCCTCTGTGAGCAAACCAGGCCTGCGTGAAAACCACCTCACCACTGTGGTCACCAGGGCGTTACCATGTGTCTCCCCAGCCTCTTCGCCAAGGGGTCTCTGGGTTCCCTTTCCCAGTCCTGCTCACCGCACCCCACGCGGGCTCCCAGCTTTATCATCTGCTGGCTTCTTGGTGGTGGTAGCAGGAGAGTGTAAAACAGCAAGGAAGGGCAGAGGGCGCTGTGACCTTGAGCGAGCTCCCTCAGCTCTTGGAGCCTCAGCCTTTTCACCTATAGAACGGGGACATTAGCATCGCCCAGCACAAAGGCTGCAACCACACAAGCGCTGCCTTAGCGACCGCACACCTAAGTGCCACCTCCGTTATTCCAGCCTGAGGTGTCCCATGAGGTGGGATCATTCTCCCCACGGGCAAACGGGCTCAGGGAAGTGAGGTGCCCGAGATCAGCCAGCACAGAGTAGAGCAAGGAGTGAGCCACATCTGTCCGATTCCAAAGCTTGTGCTGAGGGAAGGAGGAAGAGTAATGAGCTGCTCGGTCCTCCCTGGCAGTTAGCCTCACGCAGCCAGGAGTGGGCTGGATGTGGCGCCCCCGCCCTGCAGACACCACCTGTGTGCACTCCCTGCACGAGGTGCGTTGCATGGCGTTGGGCAGCCCTGTGCCTTCTGGGGGCCTCCTGGGAGCTGCTACCCCGCCAGACCCTCTGGGTCCCCTAGCCCAGACCAGGTGAGGACAGGAGGGGCAGTGGGAAGGCTAGGCAGAGGTCACTTATCTGTGGGCTGACTACAGAATGGGGGGGAGCATCCTTTCTGGAAAAATCAATGGCCAGATGATACCACCCCAAGTCACAACCTACATGGAAACCAACAAGAGAATCACAGCCCTTTAGAGCAGCAGTAGACTGAGAAGACACTGAGGTCCAGGATGGTGGCCGTGATTTGCTCAAGGCCCCGCAGTGTGTAGGTGGCTCTGCCATGTGTGAGGGGTGTCCCACCCCAGGAGGCCCATTTAGTGGGTGGGCCCTTCCTCATCTTCACGCCTCACACTCAGCCATCCACTTCCCTCTAGTCTTGCCTCACTGACCAAGAGGTTTGGTTTGGCCTCATCCAGAAAATGCCAAATCTCTGGGGCTCTTCCTTGCACACTTTTGTCTCCTGGGATGCCTGGGCCCCCACCCTGCCCCTGCATGTAGCTCAGTGTGGGGAGAGGCTGTATTAAATAAGCTCATACATGGTTAGGCAATTAGAACAGAGCACTCACAGTAAGTACTCTTCAGTCTTGGCTATTATTACCAGCCACAATTAGCATCTCCATTTTACAGTTAGGGAAACTAAGGAATTAAGTGAGTAGCCCACAGAGACTAGGTGCCAGAGCCTTCACTCTGCTGGGCTGTCTTTTTTTAAGCTAATAATTATTGGGTATACCTGGGATCCAGGCTCTGGGCTGACTACTTTGTGAGAATTTCTCATGAAATTTTTACCACAGTTCTGCAATGCAGCCATTATTATTGCCCAAGAACACAAAGACTCAGAGAGGGCAAGTGACTTGCCTAATGCCACACAGCTGGCAAATGACAGAGACAGGATCGAACCCAGGCTGTCTGGCCCCAATCCCTTAACCACCCCTCTGTGCTCCATCGCAGATGGGTCTGGGGGACTAGCCACCTCAGCCTCTTGCAGGAGCTTCCAGTCATCTCGGACGCAGGCTGGAGAAGCTGCTCCAGGACCCCTCATCCAAGTCAGGGACTTGACTGGGCATCCAAACTGCTTCCCTGGCAGCACTGGCTCCACCTCAGAATGTGGCCTGGGCTGGTCCTGGGCCCCAGAAGTCCTGAGACTCTGAGTTAAAGGAAGACCCAAGCTGGTCCTTAAAGTCAAATATGAGGCCATGTGGGAATCCCAACACTACAAGGTGGCCTGAGAGGCCTGGCTTAGGAGGAGCTAGAACAAGCTAGCTTTGCAAGATCCTGGAGGATGTCTGAAGTGCTAAGACGTAAACACGTGTGGAAGGCACGTTTGCAGTGACTGAGATGTTGGTGTGGAACCCAACATGTGACAGCCCAGTCTGTCATCAGGTTGTTCCTCCAGAACGGGCTCCCACTGCCAAGGGAAACAGGGCCCCTGTTCCCTTCTGTGGGCTTCAGCCACCCAGTGTAACCTGCCTCTTACACCCCAGAAACTCTATTCTCACACTCTGTTCTACACCCTCCCCTGCCTTAGCCTGGCAAACTCGTACTCACTCTTCAAGGCCTTCAAATGCCATCACCTCTGTGAAGCCTCTCTTGATTGCCCCATCAGAACAGAACTCACCCGAGGAGAACTTTTTTCATCTTGCCTCAGTTTCTGGCATAGCCAGCTTCCTCCTAACCACAGCTGCCATTAAATGAGCACCTGCTATGTGAAGGATGATGCACCTGCAGTCTCCTTAATCCTCATAATAAGCCTCAGGAAAGGATTACTACTCCTAGGTCACTGCCTTTTAAAACTGTGGCTCTGCGAGACTAAGTAACTCGTGCAGGGTCACACAGCTAGAGCGTGTCTGTAAAGCCTGCATGGCCAGGAAGGCTACAACTCAGGACTGCCTGACTCTCAACCCCGTGGGACCATCAGATTGGGGGTGTCTGGAGGGACGGGGTATGTGTGTGATTCTCCCATCTCTGCCAGGGGCCGGGAGAGTGCCAGCTCCAGGGTGGCTAGCACTGTGGACCTGGGCTGGGTGGAGCAGGCTGCCCAGCCTGGTGCTCCCAAGGAGGGTCCTGAGCCCAGGGTCTGGAATGGACCAAATATCTTGGCCTTGGAGAGAGCCTGTCCACTCTTCCTTCCTTTCCTATCTGGCACACAGAGCTCCAGGGGTCAGCAGAACCCTGCAGGCCCTCAGGTTGGCTCAGCCCCAAGGCCAAGGCTGTAAAGGCAGTCAGCTGCTCCTCACAAACAGCTCCCAGCTCACGGCAGATGTCCTCCCTCGCAGCCATGGCTGTGGCTCAGCTTGCCCCCCATGCCAGGCTCCATGGGGAAAACCCTCTTGCAGTGGGGCTGCCCAAAGGAAGTGAGCCCATCACACCATCTAGGATGTGGGGAGGGGGAGGCTATTCCATCCTGGTGGTCCCACTTCCTGGGGATCTGAGTCTGGGTCTGTTCCTCTGAGCTCTAGGAACAAACCCCTCCATGCGCAGCTCTGGGAAGGCGCCAGGGATGCAGAGGGGGCTGCCTTAAAAGTCCTGGTACCCAAGGACACCCATGCAGGCCCTGCACCCAAACGCCCGCAATGGGTCAGGGCTGTGAGAGGTCACAGGGTGGGCACAGCACAGGCCCCAAGCCCACCCAAGCAGGGGAGGCTGCCTGCAGGAGGTGAACCAAGTCCAGGGGACTTGACTAGGCAAAAGAGGAGGTGGTGAGGTCCAGGCAAAGCACCAGCTTCAGGCCAAGAGACTAGAAGGAGGGCCATAGCCTGAGGCCCAGCCTTCCCTAACCCTTCACCTGTAGACACTCCTGCCTTGGCTTCTCAGCTCAGAACTCTCCGTCCCCACTGGGGCCTGAGCTATAGCCTGGCCCTGGTAAAATCCACCCCACCCTGTGTTCTTCAGGGAGGCCTGCTCCAGACACACCAACTACCTGTGTCCATGTCACTGCACCTGCCTGAGCCCTGTGGCTGTGGCAGCCCAGAGCCTTGGGCTGCAGCTGCTTCCTGGCCCAAGGCAGGCTCAAGCTCCCTGCCCTCAGGGACCTATCAGAGGAGTCAAAGTCCCAGGACACTTTACCAACAGCCCCTGGCTGCAGGGCTCTTTGCCAACCACCAGGCAGGCCGGGCCGGCACTGTAGCCGGGGTGTGCCCAGTCCTGGCCCCATCTCAGCCCTGGCCCCGGGCTCTCCCTCTCTGGTTGCCCATGGGAGCAGCTGTGGGCAGAAGTAGCCTTGAGAGAGCTCCGGCCGCCCCGCGTCAGTGAACGATGCAAGCGTGACCCTGGCTGGGGGCAGAGACCTAGGACAGAGGCCGGCAAGCTGCCGGGGACTCCTGCAGGGCGAGGTGCAGAGGGGCTGGCACGCCAGGAGGAGGGGGCTCCGCTCCTCCTGCCACGCCGGCCTGTCTCCAGCGATTCACTGTAAAACAAATGGAAGAAGCACACGCCAGACAGAAAAAAAAGGGAGGAACAAATAAAGCCCCAACCCGCCCCACACGGGCTCTCTCGGTGGGTCCGGGCCAAGGCCTCGGCCTGGGTGACTTGCTGCTGCTTTTCCTGGGAAACCACTGGTGCCAAATCTGCATTTACCACAAACAGAGACAACACAATGTCATAATCCTTCTCCTGTCATTCTCCCCTCTCTTCCTCCTCCCACCTCAGACACACACGCTAACACAAAATGACGGCTCCCTCGACAGCCGGAGCGAGCAGAGCCCTCGGTCTGCCTCTCATTGTCGGCTTTCTCTGCAGCCCTTGCTCCGTGCCCATCGCCCAACTCGCAGCAGACCACCCACTGCCCCTCCTTTGTCCCGCATCACCGCTGACAAATGGCCTGCTGGAGGGGGAGAAGATGCCCCGGAACCAGGGGGTGCGAGGGAGAAGCCAGCCCCCGCTCCCCGCCGCCTCTGCACCCTCCCGGCTCGGGTCCCAGCCACGCACAGCGGCTGGACCAGGAGGACAGGGACGCGGGACAAGACAGCCCCTGGGACTCTGACCCAGGGACCTGCCCTCCACACCCCTGCTGCCGCTCCTGAGCAGCGCCTCGCCCCTCCTCCTCGCACAGCCACCCTCCCGGGCACCGCTCTCGAATGTCCCCGCGCTCCCCGCCCTCCATCGCTCTTTATGGCAGTTTCAAAGCTGCAGCCGCCACTTGAGCAGCTGTGGCCTTTGATGGGGACAAGGCAGTGAAGTCCGCCCAGGAGGCCCCTGCCAGCCCTGCCCTGGCCCACCCGGCCCCTGCTCGCCCCCCAGGAGCCTCGGGCCAGGGCAGCGCGGCGCGGGGAGCACCCAGCGGACACGCCTCGCAAGCCAGAGCAAACTTTCACGACCGCGGGAGAGGCAGCACGCACACCGTTACCTTTGCAGCAGCATCCTTCCTGGCACTTGCCCCAGACCCCCTGACAGCCCCACGACCACCAGGGAGGAAAACAACTCCTGAGCTGAGCTGGGGAGGAGGGGAAAGGGGAAGGGAGAAGGAAAAGGAAGGGGGGTAGTTTCCCAGCTCTCAGCCTCCTCTCGGCTCCTCCTGCCCAAGCCCGCAAGTGAAGTCACAGGGCCGGGGAGGTGACATCAGCTGAGCCTCTGACATCACAGCCCCTGCCACTCTCACCTCTGCAGGGTGGAGATGGAGGAGCAGCGGGGAGGAGGGGAGATGGATGGAGGAGGGAGAGGAGCACTAGATCCCTCCGTCGCCCTCAACTGCAGAGAGCCCATGCCAGCGTGGGGGGGGGGGCCGGGGGGGGCGGGCTCATCGGAAGAATATGTTTTATCTCTATAGATAGGGGCGATTATGTGTCTATTTGTAATTGGCCCCAGAGTGCATGGCTTAAAAGGGGTGAACGCCCACCATGGGTGAGAATCCCAGCTCACTGCTGCTCTTGAACACCGTGGGATAAAGGCAAGCATGACCATTCACAGAGCACCTACTGTGCGCTGAGGACTCGCACCCAGCACCATGGGTGGTGGTCACAAAGACCAGAGAGGGTTCCATTTTACCTGGTGAGGCTCAGAGAAGGAAGGCCATCCCTGAGGCTGTGCAGCAGGGAAAGGAGCTGGGATTTGAAGCCAGGAGTCACAAAGGGGGTGGCAAAGGGCTGGTCAGGGACAGCAAAGGAGCCCAGAGCCTAAAGGGCCAGCTGGGCAGCCTCAGGGCTGTTCAAAGCCTTTGTAGGCCATGCAGTGAGGCCTGGCTGGGGTCTGACAACTCATAAAGCGGGGCTTCAGCAGGGGCAGGGCAGGCCAGAGCAGCCCATCCACCCTTTGCACCTCAAATCCCATCTCAGGGAGGCTACAGCAAGAGGGGGACTGGCTTGGAGTCCCGGCTCTGTCCCTCAGGGTAGAGAGCATCCCTAGTTCTGAGGGGATGAGCACCTACTATATGCAGACAAGCACCAGGCACCTCACACTCCCCTCCTTACTCCCATGAAACACCTGAGAGGTAAGCACCAGTGCCCCAGTCAAGATGGGGAAACCAAGGTCCAGGAAGCAGTGGGATAAAATAGACCCGGGTGCCCAGCACCTGGACTCCAGACCATGGCCAGATCCTTGGCCCTGCAATGACCTCAGCCTGAGCTTCACTCCGCAGCTGCTTGAGCCAACTTTGGCCTGGCGGGGCCTCCCCGTCCCAGGCCCACCTCCACTCAGAAAGCTCCAGTGCTCCAGCCTCTGCTCACTCTGCCATGCTTGGTTCAGCCCAAGGCCCCAGGCTGGCCTGGGGACGCTCCAGACCCTTCTCCACCAGCTCCATGGTGGCACCTTTCCCCTCTTCCCTGGTGCCACAAGGCATATGGGCTGCTGATCACTGGCTGCCCCAAACTTGGCACATGCCTGCAACTGGGTTTCTCCTTTCATCCTTCCCAGGTCTAGGATGTCAGAGTTACAGGTGAGGACACGACGCCGCCCCCACTGTCTGGAAAGTACTTCCATTCTCCTTGGTCTTTCCTGGCTCCTGGAGCGAGTGTTCCTGCCTCGGTCCTTGGGACTCCCACAATGCTTTTCACCAGCTCCTCTCCCCACCAAGGGCTGGGACTATGTTTAAGGAGGGTGCAGAATCCACACCAGGCACTCAGTAAACCTTGCTCGATACATTTCCACTCAGGGAAGATGTCCCTGCAACTGCAAGTGCCAGTGAGGAAACCTATAACAAACACCTCCGTCCAGTTCTCTACACACCCTCTCCCTTGCCTCTGGGCCTTTGACATGCTGTTCCCTCTACCTGGAACACCTTCTCCTCACCCTACTCCCACCCCATCTAAGTGGAGACCCTTAAACATCACTTCCCCTAAGTCCACTTAGATATCACTTCCTCTGAGAAGCTGACCCCCACGTCCAAGTTAGGCGCCACTTCCCACGTTTTCCTCC
>VSMD01136338.1:0-16750 GCA_008750895.1 Mirza zaza | reverse complement strand
CTAAACTGCTGAAATCTTTTGGTGAGCAAGAAGAGGTCCCAGACAGGACAGGCTGTGTCAGTCTTAGTCATCTACATAAATCCAGCGCTGAGGAAAAAAAACCCAGCACATAGTGGGCACTCAATATGGATCAAGAATGAGGCATGGGGCTTTAGAATCTGAAATCTTCTTGTTACTTTTGGACTTCAGACAAGTTACTTAGCCTTTTCCAGCTCAATTTCCTTATCTGGAAACAAAGATAACAATGGAAGTTTCCTCAGTCTTGTGTTGAGGATTGTTAAATGAAATTTATGGGAGGCCACAATTTTGGACTGAGTTCCTGCACTAGCCCCCAGCAGAACCAAACAAACCAAGTGGAGACACTCATGCTAAGATTCCACGTGATCAAACCAGAACTAAATTGTTCATCTGACCTTCCGAGAAATCAGGAGAGAGATCATAGCCAAATTCTCAAACAGGCCAATTTTAGCCAGCATGAATAAGGAAATCCCTCTTTGTTTTAACCCTAACAAGGAAATTAAGCTGAAGTAACCTGATATTAATCAATCCGATTTTTGTATCATTCTATTTCCTTGTTCCTGCTCAAGTTACCTTATGAAAACTGACTATTGGGGTACTTTAGTGCCTGTACAGGTACAGAGTGCCTGTTGGGGTACTTTATCTAAATCTTTAGATGAGACACTGCCCCATTCATGAATCCCTAATAAAATCCAATCATATCTTTAAATTAATTTATCAAAATTGTGGGGGTTTTTTTAGCAGGATAAAATGTAAAATGCTTAGCACATCATAAATGGCCAGTAAATTTTACATATTTATTGACAGTTTTAACTAAATAACTATTAAACTATCACATGACAGTAAAATAATCAACAGAATATGCACAGGTAATTTGATATTATTTACCCTATAGATCAAGGGTTAGATGAGCATTGAGCTCAGGGCCTCAGGGCCCTCTGACCCTTTCACAAGAGGAAACCCCAGCCAAACCACACTCTCCCATGTTATGATAACAGTGCCTTTGTACCTGTAGTTCATTTCATTTTGAATGCCACTTTCTTTTCCTCTTTTAGAGATCCTATCCTCTTTTCAAGATGCGAAATGAATACAGAGATTACTGTCATGTCTTCCTGGATTCTCTAGCCACCTGCCTCCCACAGTTCCCCTTCCGTTCCTTCCAAATACAAGCAGTGACACATCTCATCTACCCAGCTTCTGTCACTCTGTGGCAACCTGTTCACACCTCCCTGGCAGCACTGCATATAATTGCCTGGCTGGCTTCTCTGGCTTATCTCTATTAGATTAGGGACTTCTTGCCAGCCTGGTCATCAGCATTGTTTATCTCTCAGAGTAGAGAACACAGCAGGACTCTGTTCCCTTCCATTGAATACACTGGATTGATTTAGTTGGAATTGACAGCAGTTTGTGGAATCATTTGCCTTTGCTGCCTCTCGCTGCCTTGTTAATTTGATGATTTACTCTAATTGCTTCTTACTGGAATTGTATTGTCAGTTTAATTTCTTGAAATCCATAATTACAACAACAAACAGGATGGAGAGGGGTGGGGCGGCCTTAAAAGTGATTATAAAGGATTTAAAAGCAGTAGTGTAGAGACATGCAAATCAGAACCAAGAATCCACCTCACCTTATTCTCAGAATTTTGTAAAGTTTCTATCCTTTTTTAGGAGTCAGCCTGATGAACTGAGCCCAAGTGTTGGTGTAAACAGCAAGCTGACTGGAATACGTATGAACTCCTTTAATTCTATGGATGCCTTTAATTCTAAAGTATCTTCTGGGAGAGCCTAGCCTGTTCCATAGGTTTGGATTTGAAAGCTAGCAGAAAACAAGGCTGCATTGTTCACATGTACTTAAGTTTATGTACAGTTAAAAGTTTTTAAAGGGCTTTTGTTAAAAAGAGCTTTTAATATAATAACCATTTTTTGTAAAAACAATACTTTAAAAAATGTTTAATGACCAAAAATATCTTAGAGAAAAGTTCCTCCCATTATATTTCTAAAGTGCACATTAAAAATATCTCTATACACATTGGTATTATATTTTAAATGTTTCTTGAAAAGCATATTGACCTCGTCTTGATTTTTAATAGTTTTTAAAGCAAGTAAACACTCTTAACCATGCCATACTAAGTAGTATTTTGAAATTATATATCAATTCATCTAAAATACATTTTACATTAAGAAAATTATGAGTCACCTTGACATTGCACAAATAACTGTAAATGAAGTCATCACATTTTAAAATGCCACAGGATTTGAAGGCAGGTGGACTGCCTAAGTCTGTGTCTCCTTGGAGGTCTAGAAATTAAGCAGGTTACTCAGGGTCACACAATCGGACATTCTCTCAGACTCTCTAAGCTTCCAGTTCTCTGGTACCTCTCCCATAGGGCTGATGTGAGGATTAAAATAGAAAATGTTCATAAAATGCTTACCATAGTGCCTGACTCCTACAAATGCTTGATAAACATTTCTTCTTATTGTTAGAAACAGGTATATTAAGTTTCCACTCCATTCCAGGCATTGTACCAGTCCATGGTGATACAAAGACAAGAAATGGGTTCTGTCTTTTTTCTCACTTTATTTATTTTATTTTATTTATTTGTTTTTGTATTTATTTCAGGATATTATGAGGGTACAAACATTTTGGTTACATGCTATGGCTTTGCCACAACCAAACCATGATTTGAGGCATGCTCTTTCCCCCCTCTACAATGCTCACCACACCCATTAGTTGTGAGTTTACCCACTCCCAACCCCTCAACCCCCAAAGAACATTACTACTGCATGAGCACTTTAGCGTTGATCAGTCAGTGCCAGTTTGATGACAAGTACCTGTGGTGCCTATTCTTCCATTCTTGTCTCTCACTTTATTTAGAAGACATCAAGGAAGCTGAAAGAATTAAAAGTATCCTCTAACTACTGACAGCCAGGAAGTTGGACACCTGAAGCAAATACAAATCTTTATGTTTCTGAAACTCCAGCTATCAAAAGCGTTCCATCAATTTTGACACTAGGGATTCTAATTGCCAAAAAGGAATTGGAATCTTATGCTAATCGCATAAACATCCATTTGGGAGCTCAGGTGGCCTGAAGTTTATCAAACAGGAGGGCAGAGGAGGGCTTCCTTTGACTGGGCTATCCTGGATCTATGATTTGAACAAGCAGTCTTCACTGACTCAAATGGCCTTCCTCTGTCTTCAAAGCAACTTCCATTTATCCTACAGGAGCTAGTTCAAAAGTTACTTCTTCTCTGTTTGTTTTTTTTCTATTTGTCCCACACACATTCAGAAGGATTAATCACCTGTCTCAGTGTTTCCACTGTACTCTACTATATTCTATTATCTACTCTGTACCCACTCTGCACCTCTAGCTACTGTACACACATCTACTATATAGATGTTTCATACCTACTCTACTCCCTTACTCCATCTACTATATATCTACTATGTATATACTCCATACCTACTCATGTTTCTAGCTCTGTCTACTATATATCTACTCCACACCTGTTCTACTCTATACCTCTATCTACTCTATACCTCTATTAGTATAGAATATCAAATACCAATTAATGTGTTTATTATTTATTCTCTAAATATAAAATTTAGGCTATTGTGTCTGACCATATTTTTATATATATGTTCTTATTAAATGACATTTTGGGTATATGACAAAGATTGTTTGTCAAGGAGCCTAGGATTTAATCTGTTGCTAACTGTGTGACCATGAGTACATATATCCTTACTAGATGACGTTTTGGGGATTTAACCAAGATTGTCTGTGAGGATCCTAGAGAACCTAGGATTAGTCTGTCACTAACTGTATGGCCACAAGTATGTTGCTTAATGCCTGGAACTTAGTTTCTTTAGTCCAAAATGTTAATTTGGACTATTTATACACCAAGATCCCTTTCAGTTCTAACACACTATGTGTTTATAAGATTTTATAAATTAAAATATATACTTTTGTTCTCCCTTTATTTTAAAAGTCAGAAAACCAGCACTCAGAGAGTTTCAGCAGTGTTAAAGGTATTTGTAAAATATAGCCTGGTGTTTCAGAGAGTGGGCTCTGGGATCAGAGTGCCTGGTTGGAATCCTGCCTTCACTGCTTGATTGCTCTATGATTTTAGGCAAGTTGTTTATACATTATGTGCCTCTGTTTCATTATTTATAAAATGGAAATGATAATGGATATCTATGTCATATGGTTGATATAAAGATTAAATTAATTAATTCATACGAAGGGCTACACATAGTACCTGATTCATAAGTATTAAATGTTAGTTCCTATGGGGCCCCAATATCTCAAACTAGTTAACCAGACAGAGGGTCCTGGAACCACGTTTCCCGGCCACACAGTGCTTTCTAAACTGCACCACATGCTCTCTAATATGGTAGTTTAATGAATTATCATCAAATACATCTTCAGGGAGATTCAGTCCATTATGTATTCAGTACTGTGTTAAGCATCTTACTTTTTAATTCTCACAATGATCCTATAAGGTGAGTATTACAGGTCTATAATACCTTTCTGGCAATTTCAAAATCAAAGAAGTTCCAGACACTGAAAGTGTTTCATAATTCATTGGGTGATTTGACTTGAACTTTTATGTCATTTAGTGTAAACACTTATTTGATTCACTACAGAAATATTAATCTTAATATTAATTAATACATGGAGTGTTGTCCCAAATCCCCTGAGAATATTAATATGCATCGTTAGGTTGTTAGATAATAATACAGTGTTTGAACTGCATTGACTTTCCAATCATTCAAAACTTCTAAATTCTCTTTTAAGGATGATGGGAATATAACTGGGTTGTGGTGATAATTGTACAATTCTGAAAATTTACTAAAAGTCAAGACACACTTAAAATGAGTTGATGTTATGGCATGCAAATTTTACTTTAATAAACCTATCTTCTAAAGACCATTAAAATAAATATATATATATAATAATTAGGAATAATAAAGTTAATATAGGTATACCTGTAACTTTTCAAGTTTAATATCACCCCCATCTGCTGCTTGGTATTTCAGACTGAAGCAGGGCTGAGCTGACACAAGTACTTGAGTGCCATCCACATAGGGCTTGAATTTGCAACAACATCCAGGGAAATACTGCTACAACTTTCATAAAAGAGAGAAGAAACAAACAAACAAACAAAAAAGGACTGAAAAGAATAGTAGAAGGAACACAAAAAAGTAATGAGATTGAAGAAATAAAATGGTGTAAGTCCAAATACCATCTTTTATAAATTTTTCCAAGTAGAGAGCAAGTATTTTCTCCCATTCTGTAGGGTGTCTATTCGCTCTAATGACAGTTTCTTTGGCTGAGCATAAGCTTCCGATAAAGGTCTGATAACAAGAATCTACCTAGAACTCAAAAGATTTAATAAGAAAAAATCAAACAACCCCATCAAGAAATGGGCAACAGAAATGAACAGAAACTTTTCCAAAGAAGACAGAATAATGACCAGCAAACATATAAAAAATGCTCAACATCTCTAATCATTAGAGAAATGCAAATCAAAATCACAATGAGATATCATCTAACCCCAGTAAGATTGGCCAGTATCAAGAAATCCCAAAGCAATAAATGCTGGCGAGGATGTGGAGAGACAGGAACACTCTTACATTGATGGTGGGACAGCAAATTGGTGCAACCATTGTGGAAAATAATTTGGAGATACCTCAAACAGCTAAAAATAGAAATACCATTCAACCCAGCAATAGCATTATTAGGCATCTACCCAAAAGAGCATAAGACATTCTATTATAAAGACATCTGCACCAGAATGTTTTTGGCAGCACAATTCACTATTGCAAGGACATGGAAACAACCCAAGTGCCTGTCAATTCATGACTGGATAATTAAAATTTTGTATATGTTTACAATGGAATATTACTCAATTCTAAGAAATGACAGCGAGCTAACACCACTTAGATTATCCAGGATTGAGTTTAAGCCCATTATCCAAAGTGAGGTGACACAAGGTCAGAAAAATGGGCTCCACATGTACTTGCCATCACATTGGTACTGAGTGATTTTCAATATGATGCTCAAAGGGTTGTGGTGTTCACCAGAGATTCGGGCGCTGGAGGCATAGACCCACATCTGAGAGATGCGTTGAACAGTGTGGAGGGGAAGGGCATACCTCTAACTTTTGCTAAGTAAAGGCAAAATTATAAAATCTAACCAAAATTGTATAAAAAAAACATTTATTGGGTGTAGGGCAGGAAGGGGGCGTGGGGATGGATATATATATATATATATATATATATATATATATACACATTATTTAAAAAAAACATTTTTCCAAGTTATCCGACTCCATCAAAATATATTTTCTCCCTCTGAGCTTCCATGGAATTTTGTCTCTATAATGAAACTTAATAACTCATTCTACTCGTCTGCATCTAGCAAGTCCCTAGACAGCAAAGACAGTTTGTATTCATTTTTTCATTACTCACTGTGCATTAAAAGTGCTCAAATAGGGGTTTAATAAATATCTCAACTATGTTGAACTAGTTCCTCAAGATGTTGGTACATAAAAAAAAATGTTTTTCGTCTAAATTCTAAAACACATATGTGTCCCAAAACCTTTGATTAAAGCATTATTGATCATTATTATCACATCATTTTACAAAAGTAGAGACCAAAGGTTAAAAAATAACTTACTTGCTCAAAACAACACAGCTACCAAACAGTGGAGCTGGTATTTCAATCCATGTCTAACAGACTTTGGATCCAGACCTTTATCTGCTTCTCTTGAAGATATTTATAATTGTGGGTATAATTTTAACAAATACATAATCTTGGTTTTTTTTAAAAAATCCCCTGTAATTTATCAGTCAGTGTTATAGGCATGTAAAATTTTCTAACAGAGCTGGAATACTTTTAATTTGCTGAGTTAGAACATTATCAATCTACTTTCTTCTTTTCAGAACCTACCTGCCCTATTGGAATACTCACTATTGAGTCTTTATTTATTTATTTTGACTATTTTCTTCAAACTTTAAGTACTATGAGCTAAATTCAACAATCTGAATTAGATAACAAAAAAGCCATTAATGAGGTTTATTCTTTGAAAAAAGAGAGCTTTATTTCTCATAAAGGGTAGGAACCTATTGGGTAGCCATTCCAACAGGTTGAGAAGCAGGAGCCCTGGCCAGAAGCCAGGCACACATGTTTCAAAGAAGAGACAAAGGGGAACAGGATTTTATACTGAGTGGAGTAGTCAAACATACATACTCAACAAGCTATAGGAGAAGTTGTGAATATTTATGAAGGGAAATCAGACACATAATTGTGTTTTATTTCTCCCATCCTGTCATGGCTGGGAACTCAGTTTTAAGGTGTTTCTGGGGTCTTCTTGGCTAAGAGGGGTCCATTCAGTTAGCAGAGGGCTTAGGATTTTATTTTAAGTTCACACTAGTAAAGAAAGCACAAAAAAATGGAAATGTTTATCATAAATTTGATTTTCTCTTTTTATAAAGCACTTTAACAAATTATCTCCCAAAGCCTATCTTCTCATGATACAATTGAGTCCCTTGTCATGATGTGAGGCCACAGGATGGACTATCAGGTTTAAAAAACAATAAATACAATACAGTACAGTTCCCTGGGAAAGATAAAATGTTTTGAGTTTGACTTCCTCTCTATCCCTAAAATCATTTTAGAAAGAAAAGAAGACTGATGAATTTCTCATTGGTCTTTTTTCTTTTTTCTTTGTATGTTTTGTTAGTTTTTTTTTTTAAACCAGGCTGTGAAAAGTTGTTGTTCATTAATGAAACTCAAAAAATAGTCAAATTCCTTTGAAGTTTAAGATAGCATCTGTTCCAGTGTCCAAAGAGAGTAGAAAATTAACCTCTTCATCTCATGGGTTTCAATGTCAAGTTATTGCCACCCAGAAGTTGCAGGTGCAAGGATATAGTTAGCTTTGTTTTATAAAGCATATCCGTGTGTGTGTGTGTGTGTGTGTGTGCATGTATGTAAAATAAGGACCAGGTCTCAAAAAATCATATTTTAAAGGTAACTTGAAAACATTGATATTGAGCTGAAATTGTTCTTCAGGTGGATTTTTTCAGTTACCTGTAAAAGCCATTTAGAGTTCAGTCAATAATGATCTAGGCCCTATTGTGGAAAAATCAAAACTTTCTAAGGGACAGCTTAACTTTTCCAATTCAATAATTTAAAAGAATATCTTTAAAAGTGGGAAATCAGAGTCAAGCAGCATATAGAACATGGTTATTTCTCTTCTCTTTCCCAATCAAGATTTTAAAAAGTTAAATTAGTATATTATAAACATAATAATAAATATTATATTTTAATTTTAACTTTATATATATTAATGTGCATTAATTTGTCAGTCTTTTGATGTTCAGGATATGGTTTTGTAGGGACAGGAATGGAGGCATAGGTCCACTTATTTTTGCCATCTGTCTTTAATATAAGCCATATCAGTAATGCAACTTCTATGATTTCCAGTTTTTGTTTCCTTAGAGTATATTAAAAATGAAGAAACACTTGAAATACAGTCTCAGTGAAAAACCTTGAATATTTTTAAGTTTCTGATCCATGTGTAATTGATACAAATTATTTCAAACAAGTTAGATTTTATAGATCCAGTAATTCCCCCACACATTATATTTTGTTAATATGTGTATGATTTACTAAAGTACATAATCACAATAACTCTCAAAAATACAGTAAACTTCTGCTTCTGAGAAGATGGAGTAGATGTATTTTTTCCTACTTCTCCCACTAAGTACAACTAAAACCCCTACAAATTGTATATAAGACCTTAAGATATGGAGGGGAAAGGGGCGTACTGACGAGAGATCTTGGAATCTAATGAATGACACAGTTGTGAATTTCCTAGGATTCTTTTTCTGCATCATAAATCTCAGATATGGAGTTAAAGAAGCTGACCACCCACAAATGCCAACAAGCTTGAACAAGAAAAAAAACAAAAAGCATTCCATCAAAGCCCTCTCTCTTTAGCCAGAAAAGCAGGAAAGGAAAAACCTAGTAAGACTGAAAATTTTTAGACAAATACTGCTTTACTCTAGCAAAACACTGCAGAAATATCTGTGCCAGCAAAGGATGAGCAGGGAGACTAGATTTTCACTCTCATCAGATTGTAGCAAGAAACCCCAACACTCACATCCCCCTGCTAGGGTGCTATCAAAGACTGAGTGGGGCAACAGCAGTGCCGCATGCCTTGTGGTAATTAGGCCTCCCTCCCCTGAAGTACCAGTGGAGATGATTCAGGGAACCTGGAGCTCTACTTCCACCTGGCAATAATAAAAAAACACTCTTCATGTAGGGGGTGATGCTGGTGAGGACCAGTGGAGGTAAAGGACTTTTACCACCGCCCAGTGGTTAGGAAGCTATACCCTTCCTCCACCCATGGTGCCCGCGAAGGACACACCAAGAAAAGTGACACACTCACTACCCCTCCCAGCCAGGGTTGTATCCATGGAGTCTATTGGAGAGCTGAACTCCCACCTGCATCAAACAATAATGAGCTTCCCCCCTCAGGTGTCAATGGTAGAGAAAGTACAGTAGTCAAGTGGAGAACCTGGACTTCTACCCTAACTTTTCACTTCCCATAGTGTGTCAGGAAAAATGACTAAAACAGGGTTTAAATAAAATTCAGTGTCTCATAACATAATATCTCAAGTGTTCAAGTTGCAAACAAAAATCATGCAACATACCACAAACCAGGAGGATCTCAAATTGACAACCAAAACATCCATTGATGCCAATATCAAGATGATGGATATGTTGAATTATCTTACAATGATTTTAGAACAGTAACAAAATATGCTTCAATTTTTTTAAAAAATAGCATAAAAAGGAGCAATTATGAATAGTCACAAATGAAAAAATAAAGAATCTCAGCAAAGAAATGGAAAACCTAAGCAAAGAAATAGAAGCTATATGCATTAATAGCAGTAGATTTTAATATCTCACTTTAAATAATGGATAGAACATCCCAACAGATGATCAATAAAGAAACAGAGATCTTGAATAACACTGTAGACCAATTGGACCTAAAAGACATTTATAGAATATTCCACCCATCAGCAGCAGAATATATATTCTTCTCAAGTGTACATAGAACTTTCTCCAGGATATATCACATTATAGGTCACAAAACAAGTCTTGAAAAACTTAAGAAAACTAAAATCAAACCAAGTATCTTTTATGACCACAAGGGGATGAAACTAAAAATAAATAGCAGAAAAAAACAGAAAAATTTACAAATTTGGGTGAATTAAGCAACACACTCTTGAGCAACTATTAAGGCAAAAAGGAAATCAAAAAGGAAATTAGAAAATATATTGAAATGAATGAAAATGAAATACAGCATAACAATATTAATAGGATGCAGCAAAAGCAGTATTATAAGGGAAATTCATGGCAATGAATGCCTACATTGAAAAGGAAGAATGATCTCAAATAAACAACCTAACTTTACATGTAAAGGAACTAGAAAACTAAGAACAAACTAATCTCAAAGTTAGGAGAAGGAAGGAAATAACAAATATTAGAGAAGAAATAAACATAATATAAAATAGAAAGACAATTTAAAATCAATACAACTAAGAGTTGGTTTTTTGAAAAGATAAAAATAACAAACTCTTAACTAGACTAACTGAAAAAGAAACAGAGAATATTCAAATAAATAAAATAAGAAATGAAAAAAGAAACATTATAATGATGCCACAGAAATAAAAATGATCATTAGAGACTACAGTCATGTATCACTTAACAACAGGAATACACTCTGAGAAATACATCATTAGGCAATTTTGTTGTTTGAGCATCATAGAGTGTACTAAAACAAACCTATATGGTATACTCTACTACACACCTGGGCCATATGGTACAGGCTATTGCTTCTAGGCCACTAACCTGTACAGCATTTTACTGTACTGAATATTGTAGGCAATTGTAACACAATGATAAGTATTTGTATATTCAAACATATCTAAACATAGAGAAAGTACAGAATAAAAATATGCTGTTATAATCTTATTGAACCACTGTCATATATGTGGTCTATCATTGACCCAAAACATCATTATGCAGCACATGACTGTATATGAGTGATTATATGTCAATAAATTGGATAACCTAAAAAATGGATAAATTCCTAGAAACATACAATTTACTGAAGCTAAACTATGAAGAAATGGAAAGTTTTAAGAGAACTATAACAAATATATAGATTGAATCAGTAACCTAAAATCTCCCAACAAAGAAAAGCCCTGGGTCAGATGGCCTCCCTAATGAATCCTACCAAACATTTTTTAAAAAGCCAATTCTTCTCAAAGTCTTCCAATAAATTAAGGAGGAAAGAACACTTTCAAACCCATTTTATAAGATATTACTCTGATACCAAAGCCAGATACAGACACCACAAGAAAAGAAAACTACAGACCAATATCCCTTCAAAAATCCACAATACACAATATAGCAAACCAAATCCAACAACAAATTAAAGGATCACACACCATGACCGAGTAGGGTTTATTCCTGCGATCCAAGGATGGTTCAACAGACAAAAATGAATTAATATGATACATCTCAGTAACAGAATAAAGAATAAAAATCACCTGATCATTTCAACAGATTCACACACACACACACACACAAAAAAAAATGTTTGACAAAACTTAACAGCCTTTCATAATAAAAAGTCTCAACAGAGTAAGAGTAGAAAAAAATTACCTCCACATAGTAAAGGACATCTATAAAAAGCCAAAACTGTCATCATATTCACATGGAAAGAACTGAAATATTTTCTTCTAAGATCAGGAAAAAGCCAAGAATGGCTGCTCTTCTCACTTCTATTTAAAATAGTACTAGAAGTTCTAGCCAGAGCAATTAGGGGAATAAAAAGACATACAAACAGGAAAGGAAGAAGTAAAGTTTTCCCTGTTTGTAGAATGCATGATCTTATATGTAGAAAACCCTAAAGATTCCATTAAAAAGGAACCAGTAAACTAATAAATAAATCCAGTAAATTTGCAGATACAAGATCTACAAAATCAGCATACAAAAATCAGTTGTATTTCTATACACTAACAATGCCCTATTAGAAAAGGAAATTAGGAAAACAATCCCATTTAAAATCACACCAAAAGAATAGAATACCTAGCACTAAACTTAACCAAGGAAGTGAAAGATTTGTATACTGAAAACCGCAAAACATTGATGTAAACAATGAAATTAAACAACACAAAAATGGAAATATATCTCATGTTTTTGGGATGGCATACTTAATATATTTAAATATCCATACTACCCAAAATGGTCTACAGATTCAATGCAATCTCTATTAAAATTCCAATGGCAACTTTTACAGAAAGAAAAAAAAATCCTAAAATTTATATGGAACCACAAATAGCCAACTCAATCTTGAGAGAGAAGAACAAAGCTGGAGGCTTTACACTTCCTGATTGCAAAATATATTACAAATCTACAATGTAATACTGGCATAAAGACAGACATATAGAACAATGAAACAGAATAGAGGGCCCAGAAATAAATCCACACACATATATTACAGTCAACTGATTTTGAGTAATGGTGTTAAGAATACACAATGGGGAAAATATAGTCTCTTCAGCAAATGATACTGGGAAAACTGTATATCCACATGCAAAAGACTGAAATTGGACTCTTATACAATAAAAAAAAATGAACTTCAAATGGATTAAAGATTCAAATGAAAGACCCAAAACTGCAAAACTAGAAGAAACTATACAGGAAAATCTTCCTGACATTTGTTTTGACAATTATTTCATTCATGTAACACCAAAAGCACAGACAACAGAAATAAAAATAAACAAATGGGATTACATAAACTAAAAAGCTAAGCAAAGGAAACAATCAACAGAATGAAAAAGCAAAATAAGAAATGGGAGAAAAAATCTGCGAACTGTATATCTGTTAAGGAGTTAATCTCCAAAATATATAGGAAATTTATACAACTCATTAGTAAAAAACTAAAATCCCAATTAAAATATGAACCAAGAATTTGAATAGACATTTCTCCAAAGAAGACAAACGAATGGTCAACAGCCATATAAAAAAATGCCCAATATCATCAGAATTAATCATAAGGAAAATAAAAATAAAAAACATAAGACATTACCTTATGCCTGTCAGAATGACTATTATAAAAAAAAAAACAAGTGTTGGCAAGGATATGGAAAAACTGGAAGCATTGCCCACTGTTTGAGGGAATAAATAATGGAACAGCTGCTATGCTATGGAAAATATTAATAGTATGAAGGTTTCTACAAAAAAAAAGTAAAATTAGAGTTATTATCTAATCTAGCAATTCTATTTTTTGAGTATTTATCCAAAAGGATTGAAATCAGGATCTTGAAGATATATTCACATTCTGTCTTAGTCATTTGGGCTGCTATAACAAAATACTTTAGACTGGGTACTATATAAACAAAAGAAATTTATTTCTTGCACCAGCACATTCAGTGCCAGATGAGGGTTTCATAGATGGTGCATTATCGTTGCATCCTCAAATGGTGAAGAGGCAAATTAGCTTCCCTAGGACTCTTATAATGAAACTAATCCCATTCATGAGGGCTTCACTGTCATGACTTAATTACCACCTAAAGGCCCCATCTCTTAATACTATCACATTAGGGATTAGGCTTTAACCTATGAATTTTGGGGTGACATAAACACTCTTATGTTCATTGAAGCACAAGTCACAAAAGCCAAGATGTGGAAACAAACTAAATGTCCATCTAGAGATGAATGATTTTTTAAAAAATGTGGTAATATACATACAATGAACTACTATTCAGCGTTAAAAATAGAAGGAGTTTCTGCAATGTGTGACAACATAGATGAGTCTGGAGGACAGTATGCTAAGTGAAATAAGTCAGTCATGGCAAAAATAAAATACTACATGATTCCCTTTATATGAGCTATCTAAAATAGTCAAATTCATTGAATCAAAAAGTGGAATAGTAGTTGCCAGGAGATGGGAGGAGGAGGAAATAGGGACTTATTAATCAAGGTGTACAAAATTTCAGTCAAGCAGGGTGAATAAGCTCTAGAGATCTGCTGTACAACTTTCTATCTATAGTCAAAAAGAATGTATTGTATACTTAAAAATTTGTTCAGAGAGTAGATCTCATGTTCAGTGTTCTTATACAATAAATACAATATCATACTAGATAAAATAAAATATTAGCTAAACTAAAATAAATGGAAGATATACAGAAAAAAACAAATAGAAATTTTAGAACAGAAAAATATAATAACCAAATTAAACCCTCTAAGAAAAGTTTCAGCAACAGAATAGAGGAACAGAAAAAATAACACATGTACTCCAGAATAAACAAACAGAAATTACCCAATCTAAAAAATATAGAATGTAGACAGAAAGAAAAAAATGAATGCAGCCCCAGGAACCTGTGGGACTACAACAAAATATCTAACATCTGTGTCACTGGAGTCCTAGAGGGAAAGGAAAAGGAAAGTGGGACTAAAAAGCACTCAAAAATATTAAAAGCTAAAACTTCCCACATTTGGGAAAAAGAAAAGCAAAAATACATAAGCAAATTCAAAAAGCTGAACAAATTCCAAATAGGAAAACCCAAAGAACTTCACATCATTATGCATCATAGTCAAACTTTTGCAAACTAATGACAAACATATATAGCATCTATTCAAATTCTTGGCTCATATTTTAATTGGGATTTTAGTTTTTTACTAATGAGTTGTAGGAATTTCTTATAAATTTTGGAGATTAACTCCTTAACAGATACACAGTTTGCAGATTTTTTCTCCCATTCCTTATTTTGCTTTTTCACTCTGTTGATTGTTTCCTTTGCTTAGCTTTTTGGTTTATGTAATCCCATTTGTTTATTTTTATTTTTGTTGTCTGTGCTTTTGGTGTTATATCAATGAAAGCAGCAAGAGGGAAATGACTCCTTACTACAGGGGGGAAAACAATTTGAATGACAGCAATTTCTGATTAGAAATAATGGACGCCAAAACATTTTTCAAGTACCAAAAGAAAGGAACTGTCACCTAAGAATCTTGCATTCAATGAAAATATCCTTCAAAAATGAAAAGAAAATCAAGACACTCTCAGATAAAATAAAACTGAAAGAATTTTTCGCCAAGCAAACTTACACTGAAAGAATGGCCAAAGGATGTTCTCTGAACAAATTGAAAATGATAAAAGAAGGGAACTTGGAAATCAAGAGCAACAGAAACAGTAAAAATGTGAGTAAATGCAAAGTGTTTTCTTCTTCTACTTGAGTTTTCTAAATTATGTTTGACGGTGGAAGCAAAAGTTATAAATGTGATATGGTTCTAAATGTATGAAGAAGAAATCTTTAATGAAATTATAAAAAGGTAGAGATATAAAAAGGAACTAAAGGGATGTAAGGCTTTTACATTTTACTCAAGTTGATAAAATCACACAGCTGTCTGTGTGATAGGTCAGGTGCATATACAATGTAGTATATACATTATACAAGAGATATATGTATAATTAAGAGAGACTGAAAAACCTACAGATGAAAGAAAATTGAATTTAAAAATGTTTAAGCAACCCACAGGAAGGAAGGAAAAAGAAAATAAAGAAATGAAAATCAGAGGAAAAAAAGCAGAAAACAAAAATTAAAATGACACACTTAGGCTCTAACATAACAATAACATTAAATGTAAATGGTTTAAATACACTGATAAAAAGGCACAAAAGCAGGGTGGAATAAAAGCATGATGGAAGTATATGCAGTCTGTAATAAACTCATGTCAAATATAATAATACAGGCATGTTGAAACTAAAAGGATGGAAAAAGGTATATCCTATAAACATTAAAAGAAAACAGGAGTGGCTATATTAATATCAGCTAAAGTAGATTTCAGAGCAATGAAAATGACCACACATTGAGACATACATTATATAATGATAAAAGGGTGAATATACCAAGAAAACATAGTTATATTACATGTGGTGTATCAAACAACAGAACTGCAAAATCCGAGATGATAAAAGTGATAGAATTGAAATGGGAAGTAGAAAAATTCACAATTACAGTTGAAAACTTCAATACCTCTCTCTCAACAATTGAGAGAACAGCTAGACAAAAAATCAACAAAATAATAGATCTCAACAACACCATTAATCAACAGAATTTAAACAACATTTATAGAACACTCCATCCACTAAGAGCAGAATATATTCTTTTCAAGTGAACTCACAACATACACCTAGAGAAACAATATCATGATCCATAAAACATTTATGTCAAAAATCTAAAAGAATCAAAATAGAGTACAGTTTCTGACCACAATGGAATCAAACTTGAAATTTATGACAGCAAAAGAAGAAACTCAACAAACATGTGGAGACTAAATAACACACTTTTAAATATAATAATTCATGGGTCAAAGATAAAGTTTCAAGGTAAACAAAAAAGCCACACTGAATTGGATGAAAACAAAAATACAGTGTATCAAGATATAGGGGATACAGCTAAAACTATAGCTATATGCTGAGATGGAAATTTATAGTGCTACACACTTTACAAAAGAAGAAATGTCTAAAAAACTATGACAAAAGTTTTTTTTAAAAAAAATACCTCTTTTTTTTTTTTTTTTTTTTTTTTTTTTTACAGAGTTTCACTTTATTGCCCAGGCTAGAGTGAGTGCCGTGGCATCAGCCT